>VYZQ01007857.1:6397-46031 GCA_013400655.1 Mystacornis crossleyi
AGCATGTTTGCTCACATTAAGCTCTGACACTTTGAAATTGTGTAGGAAGAATCAAGAGGAGGATGGCTTATTCCAAAATGCAAAAATAAAAGAAGTGGCAAAGAAAGTGTATTATGGTCGCAAAGATTGGCAGGTCTAATTTTCTTTACATCCAGAGAACTAAAGTAAGTGTAAGTGACAAAAGTAAGTGTGTTGCTTTCAAGTGGTTTCTTCAGAGAGTAGAATTTTTAGTAATTATATAAAAATGCAAATAAAGCATTTAACAACCTTTATAATACATGAACTCTTCCAGAGTGGATTTCTTCATATTTCATTATCTTCAGGGAGAAGCTTTTGGTTTCTCTAAATATTACTGGACACGCTGATGAAAGATCCTTAGATGATTTTAAAGATGTTACTCATCATCTCTTAAGGGTGCAGAATAAGACTCAAGTGAGCACAGCTTTTAATGTCCAGCTGTCACTTCAGGTAAATGGACAAATTCTGTGTGGCCTTATTGCTCTGTTTCAGTGCAAATAACCATATTTAACTTGCCATTGCTCTTTGCTTTAACCTGCTAATAAATCAACTGCATAAATTTTTCCTGTGAAAATAGGGAAACTAAAAATGAGAAATACGTTTCTAATTATCTGCAGAGAGAAGTTATGGGAGCAAGTAAAATGAACTTAGCTTCAGGACCAAATTTGATTATGGAAAGGATTGCCTGGTATTGTCTCTGGCAGTGCGGAACTAGATTTGGTAACCCAGAAAAGCTTGTGGTTTCCTCAGAAAGCCATCTGGTATTTCCTGCGTACATCTGCTCTGATGCACACACAACCTGTGAATCCCAGTTGATTTTAATGAACTGTTTATATTGAACTTCTCTTATGTTGGCAAGGTTCATGATAGTATATTACACTTGTCTGTCTGGAAACAACCACAGGACAGTCAAAAGATTTTAACAACAGTATAATTGCATTGTTCTGACCAGACAGTGAATGCGTAAGAGATTCTCTTGGCTCATCTGCAGGGAACAGATGACTACCAGGAACCTTCTGGCTCTTTCAAACAATCCTCTTAACATATTTCTGTTTCTAAAGCTGTAAATATCTGCCTAGGTTCATTTGTTAGTTCTCTCCTCTCTGCTGTTTTTTAAGGATAAGTATTTTAGAAGAGCTTCTAATTTTTTTTTTTTGACACCTCTTAATTTCCAGGCTAGACACCTTCACAGCTAGCTTAAACATGCTTGTTCTTGTGCCAGTGTTTTGCTTAAGTAGATCTTCCTCTATTTCATGTTCATGTAGAAGGGATTAGAGCAACAGACATTCCCTCTCTCAAAGGGAAAAGAGAGGACGAATTGACATAAGTTTCACTTGTTGCTGTATGAATGATGGGAAAGCTTGGCTTCTGGATTAGAATGGGCTGGTAATCTAAGTGAAATGGAACAAGGCTGAGAAGGATTGTGTGACTAAAAGGTCAGAAAGCTTGGCAAAGTCAGAACAGCAATGTGGATTAATTGGGATTTGTTTGCTTTTTCTTGCATATAGAAGTTGTCTTGATGAAGTTCATCTTTGCAAAGCTACATAGAACTTCTAGTTGGTGTTATAGAAAGTCCCCAAAGGTCAAACTTAAATGCACATGTATGTTATGATTAAAGATTGGTCCTCTAAAGTGACTGAGATGACTGCGCGAACAAATTACCAAATTACCAAACACAAATTACTAATTTAAGTAGGCCTCTTGACTTCCCCCATGGCAACGGTGTCTTTTCGTTCTTCTCCTTAGGAATCCTGTTCAGTCTTGCTTTATCGTCAGCCAGGGACATCACTGTGGGTATTCGTTTGCTTGTTGCTCAAGGACATTGGGCTGTTGTGAGTGATTTAAATTTTCAGAGAAAAGGCATCATGTAGCTGGATTTGCATTAACTGTGTAGCTAGTGGTGTCTCAGAACTGTGAATGGTGCTGCCCAGAGTAAAGTCAGGATTTACTTCCCAGCATTATGATTTTTACCTTTTAAATACCAATAATAAAGCAGTCAGAGGTTTGAGTTTTTCATGTGCAACAGATTTATATTTTATTTGCTTTTCATGCTGTGAGTTTTCACTGTGCATGAGGAAATATACATGGCTGAAATAATTGTGAAAGAAATTACAGGACAACTGATTATTAATTGAGTTCCTAAGTGCTGTTCTTGGGTGTTTATTTAGGTTCCATCTTTGTATTCATCTGTCCCTCTTTTGGATGTTATGCAGCTTTTTGCCATTGCCATGTCTGTTGGCTCTTTGTAGACGTTAAAATAGATTCTTATCTCATATTCCACAGAAAACATATGAAAGGGAAGCTCTGCAATTAATATCTTACTGAATGAGGCATTATTTTCTTCTGGTCCTTGAAATTAAGTAAAGTGTGGGTAACTTGAATTGCAGGAGATCTGCTCTGCAGTTCATAGTTTCGACGTAAAATTACTGTGGGTGTGCTGAATCAGTGGTATTTTGTCTCTTTTACATCTTTTGGCCTCAAGAGCGACCCAAAATGTGTTTGTGAGCTGTAATAAAGATTGGTTCTTTCCCCTCTCTCTACCCTCTGTCCATACTGCATTGCTTAAGGTGTTCGTCTACTTCCTTTTTCTTTCAATGTCAAGAATTTTATTTTAATAGGACTTGTGAAATCTGGAGACTTATGGAAGATTACTAAATCTGCCAGAAGTTTATAAGGCTCATGAAAAGTATATGAGATTATACATAAAGTCTTTTTCACTCTTTGGATCTACTTGCTAGATGATGTGAAACTTCATTGCCTAGGAAAGAGGCTTTCTGCTCAGGAAGCTAATATGGTATATTCTCCCAGTTCTCCTGGAAGATAATTAGTCTACCTGTCTTTGAAGTGTGTTCCTTAATGTGGATCTATTTTTCAATGCTGTTTATTTCGAAAGGGTTGTGTTGTGTATTTGCTGTAGGTTGATTCAGTCTGTGTTATTTTGTGTCATATTTTGTATATTTTGGGATTTAGCATCATTTTTTCATGTCTGTTTGTCATTGAAGATCGTTTTTAGTCAGGGGAATTATCAGTGTAGGAGAGGGCAGGAAGTTTCAAGGGAAGGCACATAATGGTGTGAAGCACAAGGCTTTGTAGAGTTTCTTTGGGCACCTGCATGCAGGACAGGCATTTCTCTCCCTTGTGGACTGAAGTTATGCTGCTACATCACACAAAGAGAACTAGGATGATATCTTGGAGTTTCTACTCCAGACATTCTGACAACATCATGCTTCTGGATTTGTTATCTCTGGGACTCTTTGATATCCTTCCTAATAATAAAGAGAAGTGAAGACCCGTGTGCTGCCCCATGCAGTCTAAGCTGTGGTGAACTCCTTGGAGAGGTGTGCTGGAGGCCAGTTTGCTCAATCCTGCCTCTCACCCATGGCAGTGTTTGCCTTGCCCACCTTGATTCCAGTGGCATCTGTGATCCAGTGCTTTGGGTGGGGCTGCAGCTGATGTGTTCAGAGAGTGCCTTGTGTGCCTGTAACATGGGCATGTCCCAGAAAGGAGTGCAGTAGCCAGTCACAACACAAATTGTGAGTGAAGCACATGGAATTGTTCTCTCCTGAGGAGACTCAGCTGTAAATTTATGTGAATGCACACAGTATTTCTTTATTTTTCTGCTCATCTCCCATTTTTTGTCAGTTGTGTAGTAATGAATATACAAACAATGGAGAAACTGAGTTAGTAGTACTAGTTTATTGTATTAGATAAATTTTCCCTGAATTTGTTAAAGTTTGTTGTTCAGCTTTGGGATTAGGGTTCTTTGATCTCAATTTTATCTCAAACAAAGTAAGTCTTTGAAAATCCTCTGGGTAAGGGACTGTAGTTCTTCCATGCTTGTAAGGTTTTATATCAGATCAATCATCATCAAAACTACTTTTTTTCTTATGGACTGTGGACATAACAGTTTCATGTTTACAAAGCCAGTTTGAGTATCAAATGTATTAAGCCTAGTGCTAAGATAAGTCTCTGATAACAGGAGAATAATTCACTGTGACATTTTAGTACATTAAGCTGCACTGAATGCACGTTAATAAAACAGATACATAGAGGGACAGTGTTGCACTGCAGGATGTTTGTCAGGTTGTTTTCATTGGCCTGACAGAGCTCCAGTATGAAAGGTACAGAGTGTGGACAAATTCAATAATGAACTTGCATACCATATCATCTGTTGGAACCCTGGTCAGCTGGGAACAGACTTGCTGACAGACATGAGACTCCTAGTATAGCCATGTGGTACTTTGTCTTATTTAAAACTCAGTTGGCTCCTTGTTCTGTAAGTTTAATAGAGATGTAGCCTTTATTGCCACAATGTCAAATTTGCTGTAGTTTATCCTGCAGAATGTTGAATGCTATATGCCCTGCTCTATGAAAAGGATGCATTAGGAGTCTTGAAAATACAGCAATGCTCAAAACAAATTTTGATTAAGATTCATTTGCAAAAGGAGTCTCCCACAGTTTTTATAGCCTTGAACAGACAATGGTTTGGTGAATAAACTGTTATATGCAAAAATCACAACAGAATTTATAGTGGTTAGACAGTCTTGGTGCAGTGCTAGGAAATTGTTGTTAATTGATCCTAACATTTTATTATGATGGATCTTGTGTAGAAAAGAAAACAACTTCTAGTATCTTATATATTTTATTCTTTCTTCTTCAGTTATTTCTTAGATTAAGAATAGAAATCTCTTCCATCAGCCTTTTGGTTTATGTAGTAGCTGTTCTTAAACAGGCATTGAAAATTAAGTGAATTAAAGACAAGCAACATTTTTTCATTTAGAGCTGATCAGCATTTTAAATCTCTATTTTGCAGGCATTGTTAATACTTTGAAGTGCAGTTTTGTTTCACTAAAATGTATTTCAAACAAATTCAAAGATACCATTATTTTGTTTTATGTACTTTCATGACATAGTGAGAGACTCATGTTGTGATCCTGCTGTTCTGATGACTGTGCTCTGACATAATGGAAGTACATAAAACAAANTTATTTGTTTTTTGAAACTGTCAGTCTGTCATTGCGACATGTGTAGTGTATCAATACCGAATCAGTAATCCTATTAGACTTTCAGCTACTGCTGAAAAAATCATTGTCGACTTTTTTTATAATGAGCAAAATGCGACAATTTGTGATAGAAAAAAACTTCGACAAGAAGCCAAACACCTGATGCAAAATGAAAATATTGTCTTCTTTGTAAAAAAGAGAGTATTTTCTTAAATTTTAGCATGTTGATTTTCTTCTTCTGTTTGAAAAGTGATTTTGACGAAAGGTTGGTTTTATGCTAGCAGCACATATTAGAAAAAAAAAAACTGAAAGAGGTCTCTAGGCATCCTTTTCTTTTCCAGCAGAGGATGGATCACTATCTGTCTTTCTCTCTGGCTGCTGGTTCTTTGTACAGCTAGCCTGAATTTAAGTTTAGATTTTCATTCTGATTTGGAGGCTTTGCCATAGCTGTAAGCCTTTGTCTAGAAATTTGAATTGTTTCTCACTCAGCAAATTAAGCTCTGCAGTGTCCACTGCTGATAAGCTTTTCAGGCTGTCACAGGCTTCCTCTGTCCTCAGCTGTGCTTTGTGAAATGCGTTGCAGTTTGGGTACCCATCCCACAGATTTGTGGCAGGGGTCTCAGAGACGGTGAAGTTGGGCAGATTTCAAAGGGCCGTGAGTGTATTGTGGGGAAAGTGATGGGTAGGCTTTTTGATCAGCATTAACTGCAATGCCAGTAAACCTTTACCTTAGCTGCTATTAATTCAGCCTGACTGAAATAGCATTTAGAGTTAATGAAACTAGTTTTAACAGGATCTGCAATGCTTTCTGTGTGTGAACGTGTGACATTTTACAAGTGCATTGCAAAGACTAAATTGATTCTTAGAAGAATACATTTCTCTAGTCCAGACAAGACCTAATAGATCTTTTTCCTAGATAGCAGACTTAACTTTTTCTTAATTTTCTCTCTTGATTAAAATCCTGAATGGGGGGAGGTTTCTGCTAAATGTCTGCTCAAAACAAGCTTAGAGAAAATGGAATGTCAGCCTTAAAAATGTCACTTTAATATGGTTTGACAGGATAAGGTCCTAGAAGTCTCCTAATGATATATATGCAAGTATGGAGTATGTATGCTGACTGTATTTGGAATCAGTGTGTGCAAGAATGTATATTCAAAAAATATTGATGACACTGGGCTGGGGAGAGTGCTTGGAATAAGGAACACTGGGAAAGAAAAAGGATTGGCAAACCCAAGATAGAGAGGTGGATGAAAGGCAACTGAATATTCAATACAGACAGTAAAAAGAAGTATCAGGCTGCTGGGGCAAAGAGGCAGATCCCCTATTAAATGGGAAAAAACAGTTCTCATAAAAATTCTGCCTATTAATACATAGATTTCATAAGGGAAATGGTACAATTCTAAAGAATATTTATGCTTTTAGGTGTGAAAAGGAAACAATTTCCTTTGTGTCTTAGTGTATGTGCACGAGCACTTGTATTATTCTAACATTTTTTCCATAGTGCTGACTATGTTTTTAGCACAGAATATACTCTAGTTTTGGTAAGTTAATTTTTGTCTATCCATAAAATTCTGCTGACTTCTCTTTTGTGTCTAAATACTTGACTGATTATTGAATACCATGCATTTATGCGTACTTCAGAAGTCTTATTTAACAATTAGTGTCTGAAAAATCAAGGAAAGGCACATGTCATGCATGTTCCATATATTTACATCACACTTTAAAAGCGCCATCTGCTCAGCACATCATTTGTAGGGTGTTCTCTGCTCTACAGAGAAGTGTATCATTAATAAGAGTTTGAAACCAACTTAGGTACCTATTAGGCATAGTTTAATTTTATTTTTTAATATATATCTATGTACGCATGTGTGTGTGCGCATGTGTATTGTTACCAGATGCCTACATTTCTGAAACAGTGACAATTTCACCTAAACTCCTGAGCGTGACGTTTTGCAGCTAGTAAGCAAGCTGATAGAGTCTGGACAAAGACAATAAGCTGTGGGCAGTACCCACTCATAGAACTCAAATTTTTATTTGTGATTGTTTTTCTGCTCTTATATATTTTGAAATTGGGTAACAATTCTTTGGAATAAGCTATAACCACTTATGTGTTTTAATAATACAAGGTTTTGCAATATTGTCCAAGAGTTGTTGAATTTATTTTTTATTTTCTTGGTTTAGAGCAGGCACATTACAGTTATACTTTGTTTATCTGAAACTGTTATCTAAAACAATATTATGGAAACCAATTATTCTGTGTTTAATGTTTGTGGGCAAATTCCCCAGACCATGTAAGCTTTTTTAATATCCCCTTGCAGTGTTTGGACAATGGACTGATGTTATTAGAAACTATGAATCAAAGTTAAATTGAGGGTATGAATCATGTTTAAACTGCAGAACAAAATCATCATGATGTGAAAGTGCAAGTAAGTAAAGGAAGCCATAGGATAAAATAATTGCAGCTTCTTACTTAAAGTAGGTGCAGACTGGTTAAATCCTTCCTGATGAATATCACAGATGATGCCTGCCCTGTGCTGCGTTTGCACTGTGTTGATGTGACTCTGTTCTCAATGCACCTGTTCCGCAGCCTGGCTGCTGGCTGAGCCAGCGTGGAGCTCCTCTGCTCCTACTTCACGTGTGAAAGAGGGGTAGAGATGCTGCAGAGGGTCAAGGTGTTCCTACCTGCAGCTGACCTGCCTGATGCAGTCTGTGCTGTGGTCTCTTCTGCTAGCTTATGGTGCTGTCATTCCTACCAGGAGACACTTGAGAGGATGATATAGAGAGGGTATAGGGGTTTGCAGGAGAAGCAGTCATTTCTGTTTTTTAGATTAAGAAGCAAAAAGGATTCAATGAAATTAAATTACTTCTATGGTACTAAGACTTCTGCAAGTTTGATCAGTGGAGCTTGGGTTAGAAGAACAGAATTACTCCTCCAGCTTAGAAGTTTCTGTGTTTGCTTTTCTTCCAAGGCAGGGTAGGTGATGTGGAAGCATTTCTGTATGAGCCTGATGTTTGCTTTTCCTGAAACATGCTTTTTGTGTTTTCTGCAGCTGTGGAATATTATTGTTTTCTGTTGGCTACTAGTAAGTGGTGTCTTTGTTCCTGCTCCTGCTAGACTCTTTGAATATTTTTAATGTCCCACTGTCTTCTTTGAGGACGTGTTTTAAGAGTTGTTTGAGCTTATTCAATGTGAAAACGTGCATATTTGAATATGCACAGGTATGTGTTCAAATACTTAGCTTGTAGTCCTAGAGCAGCAGGATATATGCATTTCTGCATCCTCTTGGATATACTTCTCTGCATCTAGTTTTGAATGTCCAAAATAGATTCTTGTTGGTGTCATGGGTTCTTTCTGAACAGCACAGGCCAGATCCAAACTTAACAATTTGTTGTATCTGACTGCCACTAAAACAGTGCGGGAAGTGTTTAATGCAAAAGCATGGAAATCTGTCTTTTAAAGTATTAAATCCAAAAAGTGCAAGGAAGAGCAATGAGAAATTTCAGTGAGGATGTTAAGTGTAATTCAAAGCCACACATCTCTTAAAACAATAAACTTCCTTCTCACAGTCTGTGTGTTAACGGATTTTGTGATTTTCAGTTGAACACTTGATGCATGTGTGCTGGTCTCTATGCAGAATCTTTTCAGTAATCCATGCTGTTATCAGTGCGTTGGTTTTAAAAATGTTCGCTCTCTACAGCACTGAGCAACTGCATGGTAAACAAGCCTTTTTACTTATCCTTACCTTAGATTTTATGTGCACATCTTAATACCTTATTCGTATAAGGTCTGACCTTTTCTACAGTTGCAAACAAACCTCCAAATAAACCTTGAATTATTAAACTACCCTTTATGTGAATGTAACGCAGATCTCATACTATTTTATGGTTCTCTGGCTTCCATGCTTCTAGTACAGAAGTGCATTCAAATGGCAGATTGGTCCTTCATAAGCAAAGTAGGTTTATCTTTTCCTAATTAGACAAAAAATTCAGTCTAAAGGTTTTGTTTGACCAGAGGGGAGATCCTATAATAAACATAATAGGCGTAGAAGAGACTTCTATTCCCTTGTTAGTAGATGTGTAGGGGTCTGTTTCAAGTCATATTACAGGACTACCATTATAAACATTGGAGATTGATGTTATTATTTTAAAAGACAATCTTGTGACAGAAGTTCATGTTCTAGTAACTTGTTTCTTGTTTAGTTGTGTGCATGTTTGAACCAAATATTGTCGGGTTGCAGCGGCGTGTGTATTTTTATTTGCATTGTATTAGCAATTCATGATGGGAAGGTGAAACCAACAGTCATGGGCTGAGAAGCTGTTAAGCCAAATGTAGCTTTATCTTCTTTTAAAGGCCCCCTTTCTCTGGTAGTCATCTGTCGCGGTGATACCGGATGGTAAAAGGCCCCAACCATCCCAAAACCATTTCCATCTCTATGGAAATCGCTCTGTGTATCCAGCACACTTGCACACACGCATGCACTTTCACACCGGATAGCTGATCGAATAGGCCGGCAATGAACGAGCAGAGAGAATCTTTGCATGGGATTCTACAGGAGAAATCTTTTAAAGCCTGCACACTCGTGCAGGGTTTTTCAAAAGTGCTGCGAGAGCAACTGGGGTCTGGGGGAAGGGAACCAATCAGAAAGCTCTGAGGGCGTAACAGAATAGAGCATTCTGGGGAAAGCCATCTCAGTCACCATAAGCTGGAAAGGAACCTAGGAGTCATCCTTCTGAATTCCCAGTCTTGAATGTCCGTGGATCGCAGATGGAACTTTGGATTTTGTGGTGGGAAGGGAAGAGACTGTAGAGATCAGTAAGTGGGAGTGAATGTGTGAGGATGGACGCACATTCTGTCTTAAAAAGTAAATTTGCTTGAGTTTTCAGTTGAGGAAAAAGAAGAGCCACATTTCAAGTTAGCATTTTAGGTTTCCCTTCAATGCCAGTCTGAAGATTATTTGCAGCTGTTCCAGTTAAACAGTGCAAAAGTTTGATTTGTATGGTTTTTGGTGGCACTCGAAAGATTTCTGTGCCCTCCGGAAGAGTGCTGCATTCAGTTGTGGCTATGGCACATGCACAGAAATAGAGGTGGCCTGATTTATGTTGCGTCACTGCATACATCTCCTTGTTTAAGTCAAGTTCCCAATTTAAGGAGCCAGCCAATCTCCTGAACATAGGGGGACAAAGAGCAGGAGAAAATTACGGTTCATGTTTCCCAGGTTGCCGTGACTTCTATTAGAGGCCCTAGGAGTTGAAATTCCTTTTAAGAGAACATACGTCAGTTTGGAACAGGATACGTGAAGCAAGGATATGTTAATTATATTAATGAGAGATGTGAGAAGGAGCATGAGTAGTCGCTTGTTCACCTTAATATGCAGTAACATGAACCAAAATACCCCTAGTGTGGGGGGATTGTTAGTGAAATGAGTCAAGGAATTTTACAGCAGCTTTTAGTGAGCTTTCTGCATATGTGGTGTTAATGAGTTAATTGTAGATTACTGGTGTGTTTCCTTTTTTCAGTTATACATGGTTTTATTTTACTGGTTGTAGTGAATTGTGTTGTAAGTCATACAGAATGTGTGGTATGGCTGAAGTAATGTTTATACTGAACTCTGAATTTTTGCATGCCTTGCTGCTTGTTACTTTCTTGTGAACCTTAATGGTGGATTAAAATGTTTGCATTTATTTTGCTTTAGATTCTGATATATTTCAGTGAAGTTGACAACCCTTACATTATTGTCATAGGACACACAGAGAAGGTATTCAGTATCTTGACAAAGACCTCTTAGTGTATCTCACAGAAATGCTTGAGAATACAGAAGAATTTCTCTTCTAAAACTATAATTCTAGGCTTGTCATTATTGCTTGTCTAGGCAATAATTCTAGGCTTGTCATCCTAGAAAGGCACCTTCACACATCTTTAATTTCTGTAACTAGTTTTAATAATTTCCATGGGACCATCCTGAAAATAGACCTTTTCTCAGCTATGCCCTGGTTATGCAGGTCAAATTGATTTATTTTTTGCTATCACTTTATTTTTGTGATCTGGATAAGCATGCATAAACATGAAATTATGGATATTAAGCTGTACCTAGAATTTTATATTCTTTCCCATGCAACCTCTTCATTTTTCAGAGGACAAACCATAGAAACAACCTGATGAATACTTTACTTTCTGGGCATAGCACTATGCAATCTGCCTTGAGAGTACAGAAACTTCGGCAATTCTAAGAATTGTTCAGCTTGTAATAGCATTGTGTAGAACTCTGCATGAACTGGGAAACTATGGTGTGTCTTATTAATTGAAAAATTACACTTTTGTTTTCAAGGAAGAGGGATAGTGTTGTTGAAGACATGGGAAATTTCAAGTGGGTTTTGTACTTTTCAGTCAATTCTAAAAATAGCTTGAAACTTGGGTTTGCATGCATTGTGGCTTTTTTTTCAGTATTTATAAAGTTAGAAAGGTGATGTGTATATGTGTCTCTATATAAATGTTTCAGGCTTTATGAGAACATACAGGGTTACTGAATTGAAATAATGTAGCTGGAACTTCATGGAATGGTCATCTTTGCAGTATAATTAGGATACGTAGTAACTTCCATTTTGTGTGTGCAAACAGAAGATGTGTATATGGAGCCGATGGGTATGTATCTGTACTAAACTTTAAATTTACTCAAACCTTTTTGCTGTATTTGAATCTTCTTCTAATTTCTTTCTTGTAACTAATTTACATAATGCTGCTGCTCACTTAAAATCTGCTCCTTCTAAGGACTGATATAATGTGTTGTGCTAATCTAGGTCCTTTCGTTCAGGGAGATCAGAGTGGTTTGCAAATGCTCATAATTCTGTCCTCATTCTGTGAGTTAAAATGTATTGCTGCCATCTCATCTTCATAAAAATGAAGAAAATGAAGTAGAAATCTGAGAATTCGTTCAACATATTAAAGGAAGGTTGTAGTAGAACTATGTTTAAAATTCAGATGTCTTTATTCTGGCACTTGTGTTTTCCTTTGATTTTTTTTTTTTTTTTTTTGGGGTCTTAGTTTCTGAACTTGCATAGTAAAACTCTGGTGGAAAACTTTTGCCTTTACCGAAGGCAGAAGGACTAGGTCTTCATTCAAAAACACATGAAGATGAGTTCTATTGCTGATTAGGACAGCCTGCAGTAGTCTGTAGAAATACGCTTTTGCTCACAAAGAAAGGGAACTTCAGATTTCCCATCGCATATTGTTTTTGAAGTCCCTTTCCTAAAGATGTGGTATTAAACCTGCTTATGTCAAACCGTATCATTTTGCTACTTGCAAGACCCTGGCTGACAATGGTGCTTGCAACTTACTGCTGCTTTTGTCTTCCTATATTTTCATTTCAGCCTTAATCTCCTCCTGGAACATTTAGGCATTTTCCATTTGTCTGCACATGGACATTAATTCCTTAGACAGCTTTAGGGTTTCTACAAAATCAAGTAGTGTAAATTGAAGCAGTGCCTTTTGCCATTTCCATGTTAAGTATCTGTTTGGACGTGTGGCTGCCGATATTTTATCTTGTTCTTGAACAACTTTATATTGCAAACTTAATTTATTGTCTAGTGGAGATACAGTGAGTGCAATATGGTATCTGTCACCTTTGGCAACATGATCCTTGAGTAGGTGGAGGGATTTACATCAGAGAAAATCTCTTAATACTTGTATGTTGAAACTTTCCTTTTCCAGGCGGAGTCATTTTAAAGCACAGAGGAACCTGACTGATGTCTTTTCTGGTTTCTGTCTAGAGATCTCTGGTAACTTTCCTTAAATTAAGTTACTACGGAGTGTCCAAGAGCAACCTTTCTTTTTGTTTTAATCATTACATTTTTGTTCTCTCTCTTAGGAGGGTTTTTTTGTTGATTGGTGGCAGTCTGTATGAGGGAGCTTCATACAAACCATGTGCAAAGATTTTACTGGATAAACCTTCACATATACACATCTTCAAAATATTTGGAGTATGCTTTTGTAATTTTTCTTTGTATGTACAATTTTTGTATCCTTGCAATGATTAGGAAACATTGCTCCCTTCCCTCCTGCTCAGGGAAGGAAAGAAAAGACTTGTGTGCCTGTGAAGAGGTTTGTGACCCAACCTGCGTGGTTGATGGGATGTGCACAGATTTCTGTTTGAGCTGGAATTATGTAGTGGGAGAATTGAGCAAGTACATAGTGCTAGGGCACCTTACCTTACTTACCTCTCCGAGGGGAACTACCACTGGCAGACAGACATACAGGCTGGTGAGATCCAAGCCTAACAGAAGACGAAAATTTTAGGGGTCTAATGGAGCACTTCTAAAATGCAGAAGCCCCAGTCTGGCAGATGGAGAGATGTAGTGGTTTTGGGGTATGTAAACAGTGAAAGGTATGGGAAATGTGAATTCTCTTTTAAAATTGAATGCAAATTATCAGCAGGATAATTTTACAATATCAAAATTTTAGAATTATTAAGTTGGTGTGGCTCTCACACGAGCAGGCAGACAGCTGTGGATAAAGAGTGATCTGAGAAAAGGTGTTCTTTCCTTGGCATCAGGGAAAGGCCTTCTTCTATCTAAAAATCATTTGTGTAGAGAATGCAAATGAATTCTTTATTTTTGCTTAAACCCATGAGGATGAAATTTCTGGCACAGAATTGAAGCTTTTTGAGGACATTTTGGAGTTCAAATGAAAATATGCCTGAATTCTCTCATTAGCAGCTCATCTGTGCAAATGCAGAGGACAATGGCATCCAACAGACTCCTTTCAAGTAACGGCAACCCTCTGGTTTTTAATGCCTAAACTGTATCTTCCTGCTTAAGACTTCGAAGTTCCTAAAGTTACAACCAGTCTTGTTTTGGAAGGGAATATGCAGCTGAATATGCAAAGAGTGGAAAGGATGAGGATGAAAGATTGTTCTCTGAGCAGTGAGAGGTGCAGGAGAATGGACAGGTACTGTGCCCTCAGCCTTTCTGCGAAGATTATTCTTACGGAATTGGTAGAGCACCAGTGGCGAAGGATTACCTGGGGGGAAAAATGCTTCCGTTGCCCTGGTTAAAAGTACAGTTCTTTTGCCAAAGTTATCATCTACTCTGATTGCACAAGAATGCTGTGTTGTATGCTAGAGGCAGGATGTTCTGTTCCAATGAGTTTCTTTTGTCTTTTTTTGGTTTTGTTTAAAGTAGTCAGTTATGCTTAAATATTAGTTTTGAGGTTAATACAGGATGATGTAAACTCTCTTGTGGTAAATATTGAGAATAAACACTGAATAGTGTCTTCAAAAAGACATTCCATACTTTCTGTCATTACCTTCTCTTTGCAGATGATTATTAAAAAAATAAGTGAAGCTATGATATTTAAAACTTGTTCCTCCTGTAATTTTCAAGACAAGTTTTTTACCAGAGAGTGATCTTTATGATTCTTTGTCTAATTATTAAAGATGTAGGTCATAGTTCAGGACCTTCAAGTAAGCTCCAGACTGGCATACATTAATTTGCATCCATGCTTACTTTGAGCCAAATTTCAGTTAAAGCTTAATTGCCCATATTGTGTGTCCTGATCTCTGAGGGTGGCAGATTCTTTTCAGAATGAACAGCTTCAACATTATTGCTTTGGGTAATGATATCTTGTAGAAAATCAAAAGAGAAAACTCTGCTGTTCATCCCACCCTGAAGTTGGGGCCTTTCTGTACTCAGAGATACTGTCTTCAAACAGGGTTGAGCTTTGTATTGCAGTAATCCCAACAAAGATGTGTAAGGCTTTTTTTCATGGCCATCTTGTCAGACACACTTAGTTAAGATTATCCATGTTTTTCTACATCAGATAATACAAACATTAACCCCATGAGGCATTACCCTGATTAAAGAGATTTCCTCTTTGGGGAACCAAGAGAGTAGAAGTAGATAATGATATGGTAGTATTAAATTCAGCAAAAACACAGAATAATACAGTTGTGGAAAATAATCCAAGTTGTATAGTAGGTATTATTGGTGTCAAGAGTGTTAAACATTTCATGCTCTTAAATTTTAAGACCTTCAGGGTTATTGAACACACTGAAAGTAAAATCTTTGGACAGAAATGTGACAAAATACCCCAAACTGGTTAATGATATTTATGGTAGATCTTACAAGTCTGAGTTTGAATTTCCTTTCATCTCTCTGGTGTTTGTGATATCCCACCCTTAAGGGGAAGGGAGCACCCAAGATTTGTAGATGCTCATGGTTGAAAGGAATAACAGGAGTCAGAGGATCTGCAGACAATCACGAAGTTATATTAATAAATTACACACTTGGCATGGAAATTGGTATTTTAGTCCTTGGCCTCCTCTAGCACATGGCAGTGGGTTTAGGATAAGGGGGTGAGGTGAAAGGGAAGAGAGAGGGAGAGAGATATGATTTAAAGAAGAGGAGAAAGAAAGGAAGAAAAAGAATCACCAATCCTGGCTCCATCGCTGATGCAGCTGAGGGGGTGTGCAGGGTCCTGGGGTGCACACACACCTGGGCTTTGTGAGGGTACCTTTTTATAGATGAGTTTCCCTGCACTGGAGGTAAATTTCTCCCTTTCTATGTAATTTAGTTACTGTGTGCAGTCCAGTCTCCCAGACCCTTCTGGAATAGTTGGAGGCTTCAGGGAATTTGGTGGTCTCCATATCCCCCTACAGCCCATGCCTCTTGACCTTGGGGTCCCCTTCTAACCCAAACCATTTTGTGAGTCTGTGACTGAGCTGAGAACGTGCAGTGTGTTACTGCAGAAAAGGGTAGATTTTTGGGGCATTGAACAAAGTACTGTGCTCTGTGGAAACATCTGGAAAAAGCTCTTCCTTTTTATATCCCCAAAGTTCACATTTGCGGTGAAAAAACAGATAAAATAAAAGGCAGAGGAAAAGGGTAGAGAGGAGATGGACTCACAAAAACAATAGGACGAGTAGGCGTTTTTATCCTGTCAGGATAGCAATTACAGCTCTGTGGGCTGTTGTTGGTTTGCAATTTACTGTATGCATTCAGGGAGAAGAGAATTTCTGATCTTTATAATTTAGAATCATGATGGTGATTAGCCACAGAAGAAATCAATACGTTTCATGTTCAAATTGAGTTTACCAACTTGATTATTACACCCCCTACTTGAGATTTATTTTGAAAGCCGATTGGAATATTCTGCTGGAGCACTGCTTGCTGCTTATTGCAGCCGTGTGAGCCATGCTGAACATAGCACACTGGAGATCTTTGGTCTAGTCCCTTGTTTCATCCAAAACTTGTCTTGAAGCGCTGGTATTTTACTTTCTCAGCCTCAATTTGTCTGGTTCAAATGTGACTTGCTTGGAGCTGTATTTATGCTTTTGTGTTAGGCATGCACGTTTATGGTGTTTTTACTAGGATATTTGGAATCCAAATATCTTGCAAATCAGGATAATTAAAAATGGAGACTTAATAGATGAGGTTGTAGGGTAAGCATTAATGAGGAGGGCAAGCTGATGTTAATGCCTGTGCAGAATATCTTTGAAAGCAGATACGGGTCCTCTTTGAAGTCCAGAGAGTAACGGGAGTAAAGGCTGAAAACATTGTGCGTAGCAATGTAGTGATAGGAACAGGTGGAAAAGCCAAAAATGACAGCTGAGACACAGACACAATCAAGATTGAGCATTAGATCAAACTAAAATAATGAATTCCTATAGCTGACTGAATTCAGGATATGTCTGGGGAATCTCAGAGAAAATACAAACTCCAGCAATTGTTTTATGATCATGATGAGGAAAGAAATAAGGTGCAAAGTTTACTGCAAAGATTATATTCAAGTGTGAATTATTTGGAGCAGGTACAATCTTTCTGTTCTGCATCTGAATTTCTAAGGCAGTAGGTACTTAGCCAGAGTGGTATAGGCAGGGGACAGTGATAAAAGTTTACCCGAGTCTTACTTTCTAGTGAAAATGTGGATGGGAAGGTGGAAATCTGTATGTAGTGACAAAAAAAGGTGGTGAAAACAGTTGCAATCAAACTGGCAGAGCTTATGGAGTAAAATGCTCAATAACAAGACAACAGTGGGATGAGGTTCCCAAGAGTTACAGAAATGGGAGAACAATTGCACGTCTTGCGGTTCCAATTAAAAATTTACAAATTGAAGAGGACATTACAGATTTAAAACAACAGAAAACACAGCAAGCTGAATGTGTTACAGAGACCTGCTGAGGGAAAAGTGATTTGATTTTGATTGTCCTCCTGACTTGTGACGTTCTTGGAAACAAAGAGGCACGAGAATGAGGATGCAGGGACTGCGTGCTGTATTTAAGGATGCAGCAAGTTCTTAAGAAAGAAAGTATTCTGTTTCACTTAACCAAAGGCAGACTTTCAGTGACCAAGGTCAGCCTATTGTTGGAGTATTACAAGAAATGTCAAAATCAGCTTAATGGTACTTGCTAGTCAGAAGAAAAAGAAATCAGAAAGGTGTGAGTTGCACCAGTATGGCCATTCATAGCTGCAGTATTTAAATTATTTAGAAAAATCTGCATGTGCTTTGTGAAGTGTTTCCCCATACAGTTAAAGAAATAAGTCTGACATAAGTCATCTTACTTGCATTTTTTGAAGCTGGTGCTAAATCACAGGGTCTCGATTTTTAGTTTATTTATTTATTTATTTCATTATTTATTTATTTCCGTTTGCTTCAGGCTTCCAGGCTCTTTCACTTAAAATTGTAATTTAGAATAGTTGAAACTTAAAAAGCGATAGTTGCTTGGAGCCAAGCTTTGAAGAGGATTTTGTGGTTTCAAAGCTCTGTCATTCCTGACAATCTTTGTGCTTGTAGAACTGCATCAGTATTTTTTTAAATTTGATACTTCAGCTATGGCATAGTTCTTACTACTTCTTTGGACTCCTGTTCTAAAGTGTTACTCCCCATTGGCCAAAAGGATTTTTATGCAACTATCATATAACTGTGTTGTATTTGACATGAAAAGGTGTTGTGCAAAAAGTGGGAAGTTGAAGCTATGCATTGTCTGGAGTATTGCCTGGGATGCTGCTTAGCTGTCTTTTTAACAAAGTCCGTGTTTCATACCAAGCCTGGTGCACATTTTCCTAGAATATTAACCTGCTGTGGGTTTTGTAGACTTCTGTTTCTCATTTCCATGAGCAGGAAGCGTATGGATGCTGTGAGTCTGGGAGGGTTGCATGCCTGGGTTCTGGGATCAAGAGGAGTGGTCCAGCTGTTCAGAAATGCCTTTGTATGATGTGGGGGATCCTCCCTGGTGCATGGGGAGTTGTGGTGAGGAGCAAATACATTATTCAGGTTAGGAGCACGAGAGCATGTGGTAGGAAAGGACATTGATGTGGCTGGTTAAATGCCTTTGGGAGGCTGTGAAATGCGGAATAGTGTAATGTCCAGGTGAGCGTGATGTGGCTAAATATCTTGCAGCTGAATATGCTCTTAAGCTGAGAGTCTCGCAAGGAGGAGCTGGGCTGTAGGGGTTACTGGGAGAGAGAATGGCAGTGTGTAACTTTTCTTTTAGGTAGGTTGAGAGTTGCTGTTCTTACATTTGCAGATTATAGGCTGGGATCTAGCTCCTGACCTGTCTTCAGTCTGGTTTTGAAGTGGTGTTCTGACGTGCATGGCTCTCTGTTGTGACTGTACAATTCTTCTGTTCTCTCTGTCCTGTTCCCAAAGAACTATTTCCCTTGATTATTTTACTCCGAAGAACTGCTTAGATATGAATCTTTTTCTCTTGATTCAGATAGTTGTCTCATCCTGCTAAATTTCATGTGGCTCTGTCAGTAAGACTTGTGTGTTTGTGTTCTGTTTAAAAAGCTAGAAATTTCACATAAATTCCTTGGTAGGTATTTGGGTAAGTTTCCCTTTGTCTGGAAGAATGCCTGTGTCTTTGAGGCTTTTTTGTTAATTGATCTTGAAGCAGCCTTTAGTGGATTTAGCTTGAATTAATTTTAAAATTGCTCTTTATCTACTCACTAAAAATGAAGTGCTCTACATTTAATTCTGTTAAATATGTCTTGGTTTGAGATTGGTTTTTTTTTTTTTTTCTTAGTGGGTTCAGTTTATTTAAAGCGTTCTGGTGACTCTGTTTGGAAGGATTGCAGAAAGCCATAACACAGACAGAACAGGAACCGGAGAGGGGTTTTTCTGTTTCCAGAATGATGATCCAGGAGTTGGTAGCTGCGGAAGGGGACGCTGGGGGTGACAGCTCCTGGGCCGCGTTTTTCGGAGCTGGCGCTGTGTCGCCGCTCCGTGCGGCCACCAGGTGGCAGGGTTGGACAGCGAGTGCCGTGTCCGGGTACCGGGAATCAAATGATGGCTTTGGGCTTTCTTTTGTTCTCCTTCTTCCCCTCTTGCCTTTTATTTCTTCATTATCCTCTGCAGCCAGGAGCTCAAAATTTGAACAAACTACAGGTTTCATCCGTCTCTTGCAGCGTTAATTTGTGAAAGGGTCTGGTTTTGGCCATGGTGCAACGTGCTAAGAAATTGTTCCGAGGAGTGAGAACAAAATTTCTTTGCAGGAGGGTGCAGAGGGAAGACACTGCTTTTTTCCTTGGCTCAAGAAGGTTCTTTCGTATCCCAAACCACATATATCTGTCCTTCCTCTACCTACTTACAGTACAAAATGTCATCTGAAAAAAAAAAAATTAGTTATAATGTAGCGGCAAAACTGTTGCCTGGAGAGTGTGCCTGCTGAGAGCCAGGCGCAATTTGGAAACAGTAATAAGTTTCCCTTGATAGGATTATTTTCACTCTGCTTTAAGGGGGAGAGAGGATGGAGAAGTGTTTGTTCCTAATGGGAATGCCCTTGAAAGAACAAGCAGACGCAATCAAGGGAAAAATATACATATTCTGCAGTTAAGATTGTAGTTCTTCTACAGACTAGAATAGATTCTAGTTAAATTAGAAAAGAGGTGGATTATGAGCCTAGGTTCAGTGCAGCAGTACCAGCCCTGCAGCAAATGTTAGCATCTCAGCTGTGATGAGTGGTGTGTGGTGTTTGTGGCATGAGATTATTTTAGGGTGCTTAGTCAATGACTTCATTTATGTAGCAGGAAATACAAGACACTTGTACCAAATTCATATTATCCTTAATGCAAAGAATAAATTAAGCCCTTTTTTTCCCCCCCAATCCTGTCTCTTGTAAATAAGATCCCCTTAGTGTTTTTGGGATGAGAATAAAAAAGCATTAGCTACATTGCGTGTTTTGCTCCAGATGCTGGAAGTCATCTTTTGTATTTGCTGTCTTCCCTGACAGTTTTGCATCCCTCCTGCCTTAAGGAAGTGGAATAAAAAAGCTGTTGTCCATTTGTGGTGGTCCCTAACTAAATTGGCTGCAAAATATGAGAAAATTCTTTTGGTGTTCTGTGTTGTGAGGTTATAATGATGGCTAGGTTGTTTGAATGTATAAGAGAGTTGGGGTAGTTCCTTTTGTTTTTTGAAAGTATATTGAGATCAAAGTGGTAGGTTTTGAAAATGGTTTAGAAACCATGAAATGCCAACTTCTCCCCTCAAAAAAAGTCCAGGTAGATTTGAAGAGAGGTGAAACTGCAGATGGGAATGATCCTTCCGCAAGACACTGGAAGAAAATATAAAAGAGGAGCTACACAAAGTGATTTTTACATGTTTGTTACATGTTCACGTTGTAAATACCCAATGCTGTAGCTTTGACGCAGTCAGTATTGCACTGGGCCTGGTGGTAATGAGTGCTGCAACATTTATCTTTGCTTTTTTGTCACTTAGTTTGTACCTTCTTTACTTTAAATAATTCTTCATGAGAGAATCCCTGGTAAATCAGTGCTTCATATTCCAAGTTGTCTATTACATTAGTGTGAGCGTGATGTATAATTCAAACAAATCAGTAGTAAAAGATTTAAGCCTTTGTCAGTTAGCTCTAATGACTTTAGCCAAGTTTCTGACTAGTTCACCCAGAGAAGTGCTGATCTATCTTGTGCCTTTCTACAGTATATGGAAGGTTTTTCCATTAAAAGTAGAGTAAGAGGGATATTTTCCCTGAGCTGTGATGGTGGCAGCAGTACAAGTGGCATCTGAAGCGGGTTGTACCAGTTATTTTCCCCAAAAAAGGCTAGTTGTGGTTTTCAGACTATTTGACTTTCTGGCCTGAGGCACTAGATGGCTCGTATAGGATCCATTTTAGCATTGGTTAGTCTGATATGCATAAATCTGCTTCTGCTTTGGATACCTGCTGCAGAAGTGCCAGTCTCTGTACACCTTCTCTGGTGTGGTAGTGTGGGGCCTCCCATACCTTTCCTGCCACACACCAGACCAGAATATGTTGTTCTCATCACTCCTCTTTTGGGACTGAGGTTCAGAGTTCTGCTCTGAAAAGCATTTATTCTGTTGTTGCAATGCATTTTCTTCCAGTTATTGTTTGCCCAACTCTTACTTGTTAGATGTGACCAATTTTAGGGTTCTGTCCCTGCCTGTGTGTATTTCTGCAGGAATTTTAGCTTTTGGATATTAAAAACGGTGCAAGTACACATTATCCAATATCAGCGTGAGGCTGACCAAATTAGTGCACATTAAATAGACTATTGCTGGTACATAATGGACTTAAAGAATGCAATTTTTCTTTTTCTTTTTGGTGCCATTTTTGTTCAGTTTCAGTACAAACTACAAGAAACAAAGAATAATCTGTAAGAACTCTTTTCAAGCAAAGTCAGTTTTTGGTCAGTCAAGATGTTTTTTTACGTGTTTTGTTCCGTGTTTGTGGATTTTTGTTTGTGAATCTGTTGTCTTGACCCTTGCTAGGAAAGAAAACATTATTGCTAGTTCTAGACTTTCGCTAGGAGAGAAAAGATTTCTAGTTCTCTGTTTGGCCTCAGACTCTTCAACAAATGTCCTCATGTTTTTTCAGGGGTGGGGGATTTGTGATTAACTGTGAGGATAATTACACAGTTTAGCTTAAAAAGTATTTTTCATTTTAATGAGAATATGTAAATCTGTTGGATTTGAACATAATTTGGTAAATTTGGCATCTGGTTGCATGTTACATGGAAAAACTGCAAGGACAGACATACCACTGGCATCAGACAAGCTGGGAAAACATATTAAAACAAAAGCCTAAACCCCCAAATACTAATACTTTCCCAATGCAGCAGTATACAGATTTACCAATGTCAATGAATATTGTTCTGCTAGTATATTTCTTATTTCATGCTTCATTTTCTCTTCTCCCAGAGCTAGAAGTGTCATAAAGTGTTTTGCATTCTAAGTACTAGGGATATAGTGTAGAGACAGTACTTGCCATGTTCTTAGAAACAGAAGGCGTACAGTGAAATTTAAAAAATTGAATAGACAGTTACACCTCTGCCATTTTACAAAGAAATTGGCAAGAAGTAAATATGTGGGCATTGGGAAGAAACTGTGTCTGTATGTGGATGACTTCTTCTTTTTCCCCCCTTGCATCAGAACTGAGAGATGCACTTGCCATAGTCAGGCCTGTACTTAGGCTTTGCATATTAGTCCTCACAGCAGTTAATGATATTTAGATTCAGCCTAGCTGTCAGGAGGCAGGGAAAGGAAAAAATGCAGTAAAGAAGTGGCTCAGCTTTTCTCCAATGGGCTTTAATTGAGCTTTTTGTGATGAAAAGCTAATGCTATCTGTTTCCTAGAGATGACTAATTCTGTGTTCCAGTTGTTAACTGAAGAGATAGGACTGTAGTTAGACACAGCTTGTACCAAAATACGGTAGCAGGCATTTGGTTGTTACTAAAGGTTTTTAATATATTAAGTTGTGCTGGAGGGGGAGGAAGAAAAAACCATCTATTTTTGTTACAGGTTGTACACTTAGCTGTAACAAATAGGAACACTATGGCTGGTGCTAGACAAATATTTTTAACATGGCTGTTTCCTGCCCTAGTTCTTGGAACAGGAAGTAAACATCTGTATCAGAGAGGATTTGCTATTGCCACTGATAATTGCAATGATTCTCTTCTATGAAAGCTACTTAACTCCAACAGCATATTTAACTACGTATTTTAACATATTTGTATGGCGTGCATACAAATAAGGTCTATTTTCAGTAGTATTCTATACCTCATTTCTGCATTTATCAGCTGTAATACATTCCAAGTACTTCTGTAAATCACTGAAATGAAAGATTTTACTGCAACTTAAGAATGAACATTTATGCTTCCAGCTTCCTCTGTTTTTTTGCCAAGGTTTCTTTGATCTAAATACGGTGAGGTGAAGAAAAAGGATAGTCCCAGAGACCAGTGGTGTTCAAAATGCCAGTGTCTGAAAATGTTGCCTCAGACTGGTAAGCTTGTTCAGGCAGAACAAATTAGAACCAAAAATGCAGATTCTGTCAATAAGTGTGCACTTCATCTCTCGCTGAAGCAGGGAACATTACTAGATCTCATGTTGCTCTGCCTGATTAGCTCTATCTGAAAAAAGTGAGCCTTTCCTGTTGTTGAGTTAGAGGTATCTGCTTTAACAGTCACAAAGGAAATGTGAAGAAGTTGGACATTTAAAATCGGTCATAACATTTATTTGTGAATACCTTGTGCTTAGAGCTGGGGAGTTTCTCTTCTCACAAGAGTTTCAGTCTAGGAAGTGGCATATTGGCAGTAGTGATAATTTTCTTCTTATACTACAAGCTGAAAGATATCTAGCTCCTAGAACACTACTTAAGTTTCAGTGTGGGGGGTTTTTTACCCCTCTATTTTACAGCCTTGGAAACTCCCGCACATTATAGGCTCAAAAAGTTACACAAGAGTGGCTCTCTCTCAGTGTAGTGTAAATGGAAGGGGCTCTGTTAGTGAAAAAGGAAAATGCAGGAAGATCTTTGTATCAGTTCCTGCATGGCTGAGTCTTTAGTGAGCTTCAAAGGTCTTGCATCTGAGGAAAGTGATGACATGAAGAAAGTGTTCTGTGTGGAAGATCACGTAGAGATCAAGAGAATTGGAAACGAAGTCAGCAAAGTAATATTTCTAAAGAAAGCCTTGTGTAAGAGAGAAAATAGAAGAGAAGTTGGAAACTATGTCTAATATGAAAGGTTTTAGGAACAGAAGGCATAAAGGTGAGAACTGAAGGAGGAACCAAAAGGAACAGTTTTGGCCATAAATATGTGATGATGACTGTAGCAGGACATGAAGTGAAAGAGAAACTGAGTTTTGTAGGACTGAGTGAGGAGTGGATCATGAATTCCTGTGTAAGGTATTGGGCAGAGAACTGTTACATCACTGTCTATGTGAGAAGACATCTAGCAGCTGTGAAATCCAAGGGCACATGCTTGTACTGGGGCCAGTTCTGCTATTCCATTTAACATTTCCCTCAGGGGTGTGTGCACAGCCCTTTGGATTTGGCGCTGATTCCAGTAGAGGCTGCGTATCTCAGTGAAACTGCATCAACAGGCCTGCTGTAAGCATCTAGCCCCACTAACAGAGCTATTTCTAGCTCTTCTAGTTGTGAAGAAGGTGGCTCCTCCTCTCCCAATCAGTATGCTGCTGAGTTGCATGGCCTATGGCTATGTAGACTGAAAGAATACTGAAGAAGTCTGAACTTCAGCATCCATCTTTGAGAGGTGACTAAAACTCCTTGTCCCTGTCCATCCATTTAAACACCAGAACTTTCACTGAGAATAAAAATTTGTGTTAAACATAATTCAGAACCTTATAATAAAACATGTCATGTGGTTAACCTTTAATACAATGTAGCATTTAAAGAGTAGTTTGCATCTTTTGCTGGTAAATTACTACATAAATATTTAGATTAGTTGTGAATAGGAATGTGGCATTATTTATGGATCCATATTTCTCTGGCATTTCAGATGCATGGTTGTTTTGCTCCTTAATAAATGCAGACATTAAAAGAACAAGCATACACAAAGTGCTAATTTTAAAGCTTTGCAGCTCAGGGGAGAAAAATCTCCCCATGTTTTGTTAGAACTGTTTGTCGTCTCCTGTTGTACAATAGAGAGAAATCACATAAAACACTAGAAGTTGCATTAAGCTCCTTTATTTCTGATACTTGTCATGGAGTGACATGTCTCACCTGTTAGTGCAGGTTGGTAGCAGAGCAGCCTGTCAGATCTTAAGATGTTTTGGTGCTGTCTGTTCCTTCTTGCTTCCAAGGCAAATGTGTTATGGTACACTTACTACTTTAATTTTTGTCCCTATTTTGCGTCAGTTCTTTCTCACCTTAATCCTTGGGAGGGGAAGGCAAGAATATATGAAATGTCTTACTCATGAAAACTTGGAAAAAGAGGAAAGTGCACATGGCTTTTTCCTGGTTTAGCTAGGGATTGGACTGTTGGGGAGGCTGCCCAGAAAGCCACGTCAGCAGCGTGGAGTGCAACAGTTCAGAGAATGGTGCTGACAGAATGGCACTACAGGCTCTTGTGAAAGCACTCTCAGGTCTGATACACGTGGGTTCTCTTACTTCTGTGAAGTCCTGTAAATCACATACTTTGTCTGTAGCTTGGCTACCCCTGTACCAGATGTGACCTTCCCTGCAGAGTGAACATACAGGGATGATGACAATAAGTCTGTTGATACCTGTGAGTGGCTGCAGTACTGCTATGGTGAAGGTTTCTGGTTGTTAGTACAGGAATAAATTTCCATTTGAGATGGAAAGGGTAGGGGTGTTTGCTTGATCTGTTGAAAGTAAGGAGAGGTACCAAGAAGTTCTGCTACAGTTTTGGCTTCTAAATTAATCCTGCACTAAAGAAGTTAATTCTTTGGGGGCTATTACTTCTCCGTAGTCTCCATGGTGTTTATTAGTGAGAAAATCTGATTAAATGTTCAGTTCTTTTGTGCCCTTTTACTTGTCTTCTGTTTTGAACTTCTGGGAGGAAAGTAGCTTTCTTCATTTATTTATTTGTTTCTTTAACTTTATTATGGTCCTTTTCCTGAAAGCCAGTCACTTCTAGTCCAAGGTCCTTGCAAGGTATTCACATACACTAATTATCCTTTCCTACTTGTTAGCAGGAAATAGGCATTCCCATAAAACTTGGTGTGCAGGTTACCTTGATCACCTGTTGGTCTGGAAAATACCTCTAATTTCTCTGATTTTTCTAGACCCCTGTCGTATAAAACCTTTTAAAGTTCGGTGTTTTTTTTCCCATTTCCTTATATTGTATTTGGTTTGATGGCTCAGAAATTTATTATAGCCACAGGAATGTATTTTACAAGGAGGCCTGTTCCAATCCTGAGTTGACTAAGCTCTTCTAAGCATCCATGGTGATCCCTGCATTATCAGCAGTGGCTGTATGCGTGGAGTCGTCTCACTTTGATTCTGACTGCATTGCAATAAGTAAAGAATTTGCCAAAGAACTATTTGCTTACTCAAATATTAATCCTGTGAAAGGAGGATATCTGAAAGTATCATTTTCTTGCTGCCAGTAACTGTCTTTATGCAAACTCTTTTCAGCTATTTTTTCTTCTGATGAGCACTTTTGAGCTTAGATTCAGGAATTCCTGTCTTCAGGAGTAACAGCCCTCCAGCACTGATATCCTCAAGGCTAACACATAGCAATGTTTCTCTAAGATGAATGGAGAACTATAGTGGGAGGGAAAAAAGCTTCCATAGATATGGAGAAGAGGTGTTCTCTCTTCCCCACCAATCCCTTAGACTTCCTTGGTCCATACACCTCAACTGGGTACCTTGGTATGCTCCTTGTAAGAAGCCAAGAAGACCTCCAGGATGTCAGCTTTCTTTAGTGGTATTAAATGTGAGGATTTAAGGATGAGTGTATTTTCTTGCAGGAGGTAGCAACTTCCAAAACCTTATGACTGTTTTTACCTGAAAGCATGTGTAATTCCAAAAAGCCTGAAGGTCACTGTGGATGGTTCAGTGTCACCCTGGCCAGTCCCAGCAAGATGCATTTTCTGATACAAAATTATTCAGCCAGAGTAAACATCTTTATCTCCAAGAACCGTAGAAAAAATCCCAGGAGCTGTACATTTGGCCCATGGAAGTTAAGTCTTTGCTATCAGTACTTCCCAGAAGAATCATTCCAGGTCATTCGTTTTCTGTCTCTTCAATAAGTATTAACCGTTTGTTTTGAAAACCTTTTTGTTACCATAGAGTAGCTTCAGAAAGTAAAGTGTGAGGGAAAGGGAATTTTGTAAACATGCTTTCTAACAATATCCAAGGGGTAGCAATTCTCCTCAGATGGTTGCAGAAGAGGTATCTTCACTGTTCTTTGAATGGTTTAATATGTTTAACTTATTAATTGTAGTATGATGAGAATATAAAACATCTGTACTGTGTTAAAGTCCAGTGTTAGAATACTGTCAGTGGCCACAAGCATGTGGCAAAGTATAAGGTCAGGATAAGCAAACACTAATACATGCTCCCCAAAATCTCACAATGTCCAGAAACCTCTAATTAAAAACTGCAGTCAGAATGTTTCTCTGTTTGATAACACTAGATGGTATTGTTGTTGTTGTTGTTGTTTTTGGGAGTTTGTTTGTTGTTTAGGTGAGTCACTATAAACATTCTTAGCCTCCTGTGGAGAGCAGTTCCACAGCTTAGGGAAAGTAGGGCTTGTAAACACCTGAATCTGCTCAGTTGCTGGAGAAGTGCATTTTCTCTGTCCTGAGATGCTTGCAAGCTCATAACAGTTCATGCAAGAATAGGGGCCAACCCTTTGATCTACTGAGAATATAAAAGTGGATATTTTTTCCTCCCCTTCATATCATTTTAAGGTACATTGTTCAGGTCTGCCCTGGTACGCCTGTGGACACAAAGGAATGTAGTCTGAGGAAGTGTTGTACTGTTCTTACCTTACCTTTTCTTATCTGATTATCCAGATCTGAAGACTTTTAAAATGCCTCTTAATCTGAGGAGCTGTGGGTCACTTTACCTGTTTCTACGTCTCAAATTGTCAGGAGGAAAGGATACCATTATTCATCAGGTTGGGAAGGCTCCTGTCTTATGTGCATGGTCTTGGGTGTGAGGGAACTGAAATCAAGAAATTAAATCCAGAGTGTCGGCAAAACATACAGTTTTTATTTTAAATTTCTCCGACTTTTAGACAGCCCTGTTTACCTACCTATGTCTCTAATTTTGAGTTCTGAGGCTTATTTTTGAACCTATCACCAGGAAGAGCAGCAGAACACACCCAGTTTCAGGCAATACAATTTGAGACCTGAGCGCTGTAAATGATGTAGAAATGTGCATGTATTAATGAAGGGTATAATAGGTTTGAGTGAAAGTGGGAGATAAGATGTGTTAATCTTGTATATTAAATAGGCCTACAACAATGAACCTTATAATGAGGCTGTTATTAAATCTCTCCTTCACTGGCCTCAGTGCAGTGAAACCAGTGCTTCTCAGTTTGGCATGTTTAAAGCCAGATTTCACAAGAAAGGACCAACTTTCTGAGGTCTTTGTCATTTTGAAATACTTACCTTACTAGAGATGTATATAGCACATGGTGGAAAACATCTTTCCAGCACGCCATCATGGAATATTTTCCATTTTTTGAGCTTGTGGACACCTCTCTTAATATTAGTGTGCTGGTATGGAGTCTGTTTTGACCTCAGCTGTCTCTTAGGAAAAGGAGAACTGTGTTCCTCTCATCTGCATCATGCAAACAGATTGTGTTCCAACAAGGTTAGAAAGACTGTCGAAATAGCAATAGTTTTAAAGGAAGAAAAAGAAATTATCTAGAATGATCAGTGATTTTTACATTTGCTGCTGTTCTAGCTACAGCACTGAAGGCAGTTCCATAAGAAGGGCAAGGTTTCTTGGCTCATTTTTCTTGGTTATTTTTTTCTATTTTTGTCCAGCAGCATTTACAGATTTTCATCTTGCCTCTTGCACTGTTTGCCAATAGTTAGATTAAAATCTGCATGCTGCTGTCTGATTATGTTCTAGTTTAAAGGGAGGAAATAAGAAAGTTTAAACACCCGAGCCTGATGCCCACTGTGGAAGATACAGAGAGGCAACCACATTAGTTGCCTCTAACAAAAGTTTCCCCTAGCAGCCAGGTTTCCTTTCCAGTAAGGACCCAAATGAGGATTTTGTCGTTCTGAAGGTATTGGGAGCTGGGCTGAAGGAGACTGTTTTTCTCCATCAGCATTATTCCTGTTTGAGGGTAAAGAAAAGGTTCAGTGAGAGACATCAAATATATAACATTAAGAGGGGTGATTGTTTCCTGCAAGGAATCAACAAGACAGACACTGCTGTGTATTCTCAAGTGATCTCCATTCTGATAGTAGCCAATACCAAACCTGAGTAGCTTAGTTATAAAACGAGCTGATGTTTTGTAATCTTACATTCTCATTCCCTGCAAAGCAGACACCTTTTTGATTTACTATGCATGTTCTTTAATTGAGATGGAGGTGCTGTAGCTCCGCTCTCTAAGTTCAGCTTTTACATTCCGTTTCTCTTTTGCCCCTTCATCCCCTTTCCTCCATGCATCTGACTCCGAGCTCACATATATCCTGTTAAATAACTCTTCTTATTGTGTCTAAACAAACATAAGAGGCTGGAGCATCCTTTCTCAGATACCTCAATTGCCACCTTATCTCTCCTCAGGCTTCTGCCAGGGGTTCCATTGTCAAATTAGAGTAAGGAACTTGTCTGTTTTAATATCGAGTAGTACTGAGATGACAAATGGCTTTGTGTAAATGGTAACGGTGGCTACTGTGAAAGATTTTTTAATTCTCACAAAGGCCTGCAACTAAATCAGCAAGCGTTCCCAGCGACGGGTATGTCATGTAAAGCTGTGACTGCCTCTGCGGATGGGGGAGAGTGTAATTTGAGGAAGAACAGTGGCAGGAGGATTCCACGGTGGGTTTTCACATTTCAAAGCTGTGCGTCCGTCTCTTTTCTGTAAGAAAATGAACCCGAGCGTTTGGCCGGGTGCGCCGCGCGGGTCGGGAGCGGCAATACCCGGAGCGGGCACACGGTGGCGGCACAGCCCCACTTTTGGCGGGGCCGGGGCCGGTCAGTGCCGCTGCCGGCTCTGCAGATGCACATATGGCACAGTATTATCATTTTATGGTTACAATTATGAGCAATTTGATAGAAAATGAAAGCTAAATTATGCAGTGTTCCTTTTATTTGTTTAATTTTGCGCTCTAAATATGTAGAAGGAAAAATAGCGCCGGTTTTGTGTGGATGGTGATAGGTACAATGCCTCCTTTTGGCTTCGTGTTCTCACACAGCGCAGGTTGTGATTATTTTCTCTCGTACATGATGAAATGTGTGGAGTTGTTCGCAGGTGCTGTTTCTGTTTTGCACAGAAATTGTGTATGTCTGAATCTCCAGGCTCCTTTCTTCCATTAAAAAATGCATGGTATGTTTACTGGTGGGTAGACAAATACATAAGTAACAAGTTCCTTCGCAGTTTCCATTGGAGGAGGCTGGGTAGCAGTGCCGTTTAAGGAATGCCAAAGGAAGTCTTTAAATTCTGAAAGTCACTATAGTCGTTGGCAGAGCTCCCCTGAAAGGACCAAGTATGATCTGAACAAATTCCTTGGCAGTGCGAAAAATCTCCTGCCACAGCAGTTCTTAAGCTAAAAGTAAAAATTTCCATGGCCCATGCCAGGACCTGTATCTTGTTACAATGATCTGTGGGGTCTGTATTTTGTATAGTCAGGTTCTCAGCTTTTCTCTCATGAGATCCCTTATGTTGATTATTATGAAAATGCGTGTTTTTGCCTGTATACGTAGTGGCATAATTCGTCTTCTGTGTGTTATGTTCTTCCTTCCTTTTCAGTAAAACAAAGTTGTTAGCAGAGCCAGGCTGTAAAATAAATCTTTGTTTTATTTTTTTTCTTTGCTGGTAAGTATTCTTTTGTTTGTATTAATGAAGATAAGACTGGAGATGTGCTTTCCACTTGGAATAGAAAATGTGAGCTCTGAGATGGTATTTGCATTTATCGATCCAGGCACATCTGCTGGCATACGATGGCGTGTGATATTTTTGTCCTTACCCACCTTTGAACCAGAGAACATGGCAGATAAGCTGTCCAGTTTGATTGGCATATCCTGTGGAAAGGATTTTCAATACATAGGATCAAATCCCATACCCTAAACTGCTTTTGCATTTTGTAAGTATGCTAGAGACTTCTCTGAGTTCATCTGCTATATTGGGAATTAGTTTTAGGTTTAAATACTTTCCTTGCTCTCATCAAATCATACGGGCTATCTTTTTCTTTGGCCAATTTTAGATGCACTATATTTGTATTGTGCATCTCAATATTTCCCAGAGTGTTAAAGCAAACTTGGGAATTTCATCATCTGTGTGGAGCAGAGCATCTTGGTAGATGATATAAAACTTAGGCTGTCTATAAAAAAAATTACAAAATTACAAGTACTTGGATAAATCATCCTGGTGAATGTAACCAGGGTAGGAAGTCTTGTATCTTTTATTGCTTTTTCTTCAGGATCAGTTTTAATGGTGGCTCTACAGGTGCTAGCGGTGGAAATGGAAAGATTATTTTTTGAAAACAACTCTTCAGCTGTTTAGGACACTGTGTTTTTTATTTGTTTTCACATCTGACATCTTTGGGTCCAGAGACTAGATTTGAATTTGATGTTTTACGTGTGCTTTGGCGAAATTCCAAAGGACTGCCCTGGCTTTGTCCCTAACTTTCTTAACTCAGTAGCTTTTCTGTAGGTAGGTAACCATAACTTAACTAATTTGTATGCACCATATGCAGTCTCGGCTCACTTCAAAATGTAATCAAGTCATGAACTAATTACAATACCATATTCCCAAAGAATGTAAATTTAATTTCCCTTCAAACAGAATGGGAATGTATTAAGCAATTCCTTTATATGAGAGCTGTGGCATTCAACAACATAATGCTGATGCTTCAAACAGAAGTGAAGTTCTTAACTTTTGTGGACCTTATGACCTTTTTCCCTATGCATCTTCCCTTTTTATTCTTGCATCTTGAGTTAATTTACTGACTGGATAACAACATTAAAATATTCAAGTGTAGATTAAAATGTAACTGTTGGGCTTCAGATTGGAGATCACTGTCTTATTGTATGTGACTTGCTTCTTTATAGTGTTTTCAGAATTGTGCTTCCTAAGGCATTTGGATCAGGAGGAAATTGTGTTTTGAATTGAAGGCTCATAAGGTTCAGACTCTGAACAAATGATTTCTTTAATACATTGAAAAGTGGATGTGCAGAAAGTTCCCTACAGGTTCTTGGCATCACTGTGCTGGGGAGTCCACATAAACTCAGTTATATAAGAACGAGCAAAGTGAAGTTGTTCATAAAACATTTTATTACCTTCAGTCTTTGCAGCAACTTCAGAGTTTAGATAATAAACCTTCATAGAAGTTACTAGTCTCTACCCTTTCTGAGAACCATGATTCACATAGAGTCAAACCACTCATTTTCTCTTAATTTTAAAGGCAGCAGTAACAGGTTAGGATTGACTTTGATCTGTGCCTGGATAGTCTGATTTTCAAAATGCAGTCCTGTTGCTCTTCTGAGATGAGATTGTCAAAGCACAGGACTCTATGTATTAAGCACAAGTAGTAGTTCAAAATTAAATGTGGGTCAGCTTCCAATGAAGTATGTAATTGTTAAATGCTAAAGGAAAGAGCTTAGAATATCTCAGTTTATATTTTAAAGTGTTCCTTTTAGATGTTAATTCATTAATACCAGCAGTTTATTTTTATTCATATGACTTTTCATATGTAAGTAGTTGAAGCTGCATTATTTTAATCCTTTCTTTGGTTAGGAAGAAAAAAGCCTGCAGGTGGAAATCAGAATGACATACATATTGCTTCTTTCCCAAAAGGCACGGTATCTCTCTCCTATTGATATGCAGAATATTAAGGCAGAAAATAAACCTCATTGCTTTACGTGTCAAAATACTGAAAAATACATGCTTGGGTGATGCATGAAAAAAAATGTGGGTCCACTTCAAACTGAGCACACTTGTAGTGGAATTTGCCATGATTCTGTCGTGGGTCTTTGGGGTTCTGCAGACTATAATTTGGTTCCCTTGTACTGTGAGTGTTTAGATGTAGCTCGATCCTTAGTTGTCGCTGCAGGGATAGCATAGTTTGGGGACCCAGCTACCTGGGTCTTAGCTTTTGCCTGAGTTTCGTGATGTGCTTTCTAACTCGTGCAGCATTCTTTAAAGTAACTTTTGGGCTTCTGAGTAACTGTACAGTGAAATGTTGTAGTAGTACATGGTGCCAAAGTTATGGATGCAGTGGTTTGTCTGTTAAACAGCTGTGAGCTTGCCGTGACATTCTTCAAGTGCCTGGCACAGGCCAGCTGCATTCTGGAAGTGGTGTAATGTTGCTGTTGCTGCCAAATACTCCAAACCCCAAACAAACCCCAGAAAAACATCAAAGCAAGGTAAGTTAGATCAGGCACGTGGTGCTTGATGCTGTGCTGCTGGGACTGTGCATGGCTTGAATGGGTCTGGTACACGCACCTGGTTGGAGAGCATGCAGACAAGCTTAGGTCTGCCTGCAATTTATCTTTTAGATTGTAGATTTGTAGATTTTAAATTGTTAAAAAAGAATTGTAGATTTTTGAAAAATTGTAAGAAAAATTGTAGTTTTTTCTTGGGAGGCCAAAGACCTCTCAGTGCTCAGTAGCTTCATCAACCCACTGGCAGTGACATTTCCTCAGCATCTCCTTCCGTGTCTAGTTTTTTTCAGAGCAGCTGTCTTCAAGGGACTACCTGAGGCAGTGAAGAGTTGAATCTTTGCTGAAACTGCCAACATGATAATAACTAGCGTGGTTTCTAGATGCATGTCCTTAAGCAGGAATTTAAAAAGACCAGTGTTGTGTGGTTACTGGGTCATGATTGCAGATGTCATAAAACTGTCTTCATCACATCGCTGAAAGTTTCTTGTATCTCTACCACAAAGTTCAAGTTAATGCTGTCTGATTTAAATTCCAATCGAATTTGTGTGCGTTTGACTTTTTCTTTCCTTTGATTGCTTTATTCATCTTTGCATATCTCTGTAATAGCTCTGAGACTCTAGAGAATTTTCCATTGGGTATGGGGGCTGATAGGACTGCAGCATCTTGTGGCTGAAGATGGAGATTCAGCTCCTGTGTTCTCTTCTGGCTGTGGATCAGAGAATGCAGCCCTGAGTGAAAGGAGAGTCCAAGCTAAAGCTACAGTCAGGGACTACAGGAATGAGTCATCACTGGGCATCTTGCTTGGTGCTTGGGAGGTCTCCTAGGGCTTTTCTGCATGGGTGAATGCAGGCAAGCTCGTACTCAGGGCTAATCAGGTGCAAGATGAATCTAATCTGTGCCTGAGCTGTGCTAACTTACCCTGCAGCTGCAAGATGCACGCGTGTCCTGGAGCTGGCTTGTGGAGTGTGGGGCTGCTGGGCTGCACCTGTGTGCTCAGACATGCCCAAAGACTCCCTGTGACACAGTTTTCTCATGTGTAGAAAGGGAACAATAGAGCTGCTGCCTGTCCTGAAAATGCTCTTGGCAAACCAGTGAGGAAAGTGTCCCTAGGTGTTGAGTTCTCACAAACACTCTGAAAATACAGAAGGGCCTATATTATTAGATTGATTGCAAAGAATCTTATTAGTTGTGTTCTTTTCCCTTGCTAGGAGCTTCTAGAAAAGTTTTTTCCAGCCTCAGTTTGCTGTGATTGGAAGCTGCTTTAATTTTTTTTTTTAAATGAAGTCAGATAAAACTAAACATTTCTTCTTAAATGATAAAGGCCCCCAAAGAAATCATCTTTTTAAGGAGAGGAGTCTCTGTCTTTGGGTTTGGTTGTGTTTTTCCCCTCTTACAAAAAGTGATGTAAGAAAAGCAAAATTTTGGTAAATAGTCCTCATGGAGTAGCCTGGTGTTGGCTTCATTTGGAAACCTGGACCTGAAGAGACCAGTAGTTGTTTGAATTGCTGTAGCATGAACATTGCTTGCAAAAGGATCTGGAGGCTGATGTGCAAAATTCAGGAGCTTCTTAGGTAGATGCTGGATGCTCTGAACTAAAACATTTCAGATTTTAATTGTGTATTCACTTGTATTCAAAGTGGCAGTGGAAACAGTGGACTGGGAGCAGTGCAGGAGGTTGGTGGGTGTGCTAGAGACTGGCCCTTCCCCTTCCAGTTTCTGGGGAAGCAGGAACCGTAGCTGCTTGTTCTATCTCAGCCTGTGGGAGGCTGGCAGTATTTCAGCAAGGAGTAAGCTGTGAGTACTTGACGTAGCCATGGAGCAGACTTAAAAGCCTGAGGATTAAGAGTGGAACTGAAGGAAGGGTAGGGTTGAGACTTTGCACTCCCAGACTGCTGTCTCTTGCTGGAAGAGGTGTCCTCTGGTGCCAGCTCCCACTCCCTCTGCTTGCCTCATGCTGGATCTTGTGCCTGGCTGTCCCTTTCCCCTGCTGGGTCAGTTTGCTCACGTCCAGAGTGAGGGATCTGGCGGGGCTGCAGAGCTGGTGTGGGTGGAAGGAGTGAGTGGGAGACTACCATTGGAAGCAGTTGAACATGAGGTTGGCTGTGCCTTCTTGTGAAGCTTCAGCCCTAAGGAAAAGCTCTTTGTTCCCTGCCTGGCTCCCTGGACGTCAGTCCCTGGCTTCTATAAGCATGTCAGCACTGTGTGCTGGCAGCCCCTCTTCTCAAAGCCAGCCATCTCCACCGAGGTTATTATCTCTTAAGAGCCATAAATGAACTCTTAATTCTTTGACTTATATTCAGTGAAAAAATTAACTAATTTATTCTATAAAATACGTAGTACTTGCAGTATGGCACGTAAATGTGTCTGTTGAAATCCTAACCTTTGCATTTCTGATTTTGATTTCTTTTTTCTGTTTACCCCCTCCATTTAAAACCTTAATACTTTACTAATAAATTGCATAAAAAGTATTACTCTAATGCATTCAAATGCATATTTCTTGGACATAAAACTACCTTTCAGTGAAATGCCAAGTACCACTTCTCCCAGGTAACTAACATCTTGCAAATCCAATATTTTGTGCTCCTGAACACATGAAGAATTACCTAATGTGTGCATTAAGGTATATTACTTTTTTTGGAATGCAGATCTGCAGGACTTATCCTATGCTGTTTTTTCAGCCTTAAAACTTTTTTTTTTTAAAGCAAATTATGAAAATATTTATCATAATGTGTAAGTTTGTCCAAAGACTGTATTGCCTTAGTAGATGCATGACGTTGTTATATCTGAATGACTTAAATATTTTTGTGGCAGTGTTGTGTATTGCCCGGCTAATTTGTAGGAGAAAAAAAGAGATCATCTTGCTGCTTTTAGCAAAAAATTCAATAGAATGTGAGAGTAAAGTCTAATATTAAGGGTTTTAAAAAATATTTTCTTAAGAACATATTCTGCAGTAAATGTACCAGTACATTTTTGAGAATTGCCGTACTTTCAGCTATTCTGCGTGTGTCTTAAAGAAATGAACTCTTTTTTCATATTTGAAGCTTCATGTTTACTTAGTAAGCAAAGCAGTGCTTTAAACTCTTTAGACTGGCTGTAACAATACTTTACTTAACGTAGAGTGATTGTGTGAATGAGCAAGGTTTTAATTTTCTAATACAGCAAGTTTTACCGTGGCTGACCAAGTCTCACAAGAATTTCAGGGGCATCTGAGCCGCTGTTTAAGCTCATGTGAGCCGTTGCCCTTCCCACTCATGATCACATAACTGGCCCTTAGACAATCAGGATTTGCTTCCATACTTTGCTAACGTTAATTTTGCTTGTCATGTTTTAAACTGTATTTTAAATAAATTTGGCAGCCACATGCAGGAGGTGGTGGCATCGTGTACAGTGAGGGCTCTGCAGTCTGTAAAACACAAATGGGGCATCTTTTTAATGGTGCTTGGGAGTGAGTGCCTGGCTTTCCAGTAGGACTGATACTAACACTGTGGCAAGAGTGAGGGTGGCTGCCTGGCTATCACTCGTGTGCCCCAAGGCTGTTTAGGGTACTCATTCCTGGTGCCAGCAGTGTGCTAGCTGGAGGGAGGAGAGGGCAAAATCTGTTTTGTGAGGAAGGGGTTGCTGGAAGCAAAGTGAATTAAGAGGGCTGTAAAAAATTGATAAAGATAGATAGGACTGTCCGTTTTTATATTCTGCCACATAACATGGGTTTAAATGAATTTCCCTATAATTTGTCTTCAAATACCGACATTTAACTCTTAGGCTGTATAAATGAACTGGCTTTTGCTAGAGTAAAATTCATGCCCTGCGTCCAGGCTAATATGTTCACCTACTATAAACATTACTGCCTATGGTTACAACTGGAATAAAAAATTCCTTTTATATACATCATAGCTGGCAGAGACTCCTAAGACCACCACAAATCACTTCAGCCTTTTGGTGCTCTCTGACGAAATGAACTGAAATGTAAAACAGCTCTGGCTTCAGGCAGGCTGGCTCTGGAAAGCAATTAGCTTGTTAAGACCATTGTTTGTACCCTCCCATATTTCCAGGTGCTGAGCAAAGGTGTTATGAGAGCTCTCCTGATTGATTTCAACATTGGGGTTTATTAACCTTCCATTCCTTCCTAAAATGTCTTACTTATTCTCTCGGTAGCCTTTTATTTAAAGGAAAGAAAACCAACCAAACAGCAACAAAAATGAAGCCCTGGCAAGGCCACCCCTCCTGCAAAAGAATAAGAAGAAGGGGGGTGTGGGGGGAAGGCAACAAAACTGAACCAAAAAAAAAACCCCTTAGGGTCATAACAGGGAATAACAAAGCAGTGAGTTATTTATGCAGCCATGATTGGCAAAAGTGATTGCAACATGAATTTGCCCAGAAGCAATGATTAGATCATAAAAATGTTAAGGAAATCTGTAACTCAACACCGTTTTATAGATTGAAGAAGTTTTTGTTCCCTACCTTAATTGCAGTGACTTGTTATTAAAGTATTTATTCAGAGTAATCTCCTTGGACAGCGAGCCCTTATCCCATCTGCATGCATAATTAAAAGTGAGGGGGGAGAGAGGGGAGCATAAATGGTTTACCATGCTACATGAGCAAGGGAGGGAATTACACAATGACAGGTGAAGAGCAGATTTATCTCCTGTTGGAATTTCAATGCTGCAAGCAAGGCAGGACACTGTTGCTAATATCCTTGCAAACACCACAGTTGCTGCTTCTCCAGATTACTGTCCAAAAATTATTGCTGGTCTGTAAAAGGCCTGTAGCACTGCATCTGTGGCTGTGGGGTTTTGAGCCATTGGTGCTCAAGCAAAGTGATTGGATTTGGGTATGTGGGCTTGTGAATCGATGTCTGTGCTTAAAAATGGACTGTTTACTTACTTGGCTGGCTATTTATTTATTTATAAATAAACATTGGTAATGGCTGGCTTTGCTGAATACGAATCAGAGGCTTGTAGTTGTTCCAGCTGAAACAATGTCATCACCTGCCTCCTGCTGCTGTCCCTTTTCCAGTGATAAAAGAATTTGGTGCAGTTGTTCTTTTTCCACTCTTGAGTAGAAGGAAGGTTGTACTTGAACATTCATCTCTAAGCAGATTTATCATCATTAGGCACTACTCAAACACATGGTATCTGTTTTTAAATTGAACTGTTATGGATCTAAATCAGATTTACAGTGAGTAAATTGGTATATATTTGGCTATAACTGTTTGCTAAAGAGTGTTTTTCCCTTAACTTCTGATGTCTCACCTCTGCAACAGCAGTACAGAGAATGCCAAGAACTTCTGAGCCTCTATCAGAAGTACCTGGCTGAGCAGCAAGAAAAACTATCACACTCCCTTTCTGAACTCAGTGCTGCCAAGGAAAAGGAGCAGAAGGTAAGCTCTTTTTTGCCATCTTTTTTTTTTTTTTTAAATGACCTAGTCAAACCATCTTTTTGTTACTGTAAATGTATTATCTTGCATCATAAAGTGTTGAATCCTATTTTGTGATTGGTTTCCAATGAGTCCTTCCCTTAATACACGGATTGCAGGAAAACAAAAAAAAAAAAACCTGTAAGTTTCAGGTTAATATAATGGGTGAAGTTAATTGACGATGTTGTAATGGAGTAGGAATTATGGGAACCCACACCTTTACCAAGGAAAAAGTTAAGATGCTCTTCTGTTTTCTGTTCCGTTACTTAAACAGGAAAATAATTGCAGTCACTGTAGATATAGCCTTTCACATTTTCACTGTGGCTTTTGGTGATTGAAAAGGACATTACAGATGATGTATTTGGTCAGTAAGAGCTTTCTCAAGTCTCTAAAGCAGCTCATCTGATTTTAGCTATTTATAGAAGACTTAGAGTTCTATATGCAGTTAAAACCAGAAAACGTTGGCTAGGGATACATGTTTAATTAAGTGGTAAAGTGTTTCTTTGATGTAGGTGCCCAAACCTTGAGAACATGGTTCCTTGAGATTTTTTTTCTGGTGGCTAGGTTCTTGGTTTGCATCCCTGCTGTTGGCAGATCATACCCTGGAAGAGAAGACTGCCTATGCAAGTGCTCTACCCCATGTTCTTGCTTGCTGTTCTCTGGTAGCAGCTTCCATCTGCAGATCTCCAGAGTCTATCCTACATAAGATCATGCCTTTTTGCAGAGGTTATGGCCTTGATCTGCTCTTCTGCTGGAACAGTTTTAAAGGCTTATTTATAACAGGGCTAGAGGTAAAGTCATCAGCACAGAGTATCCAAAAGGAGGCCTGATTCTGGCATCTCAGTGGTTCCCTGCTGTGAGAATTATACAGGCAGATTTTACTTCTCAGGACACTGGAGACTGTGC
>VYZQ01007857.1:52237-64972 GCA_013400655.1 Mystacornis crossleyi
CCTTTCCTTTGTGATTGTCCCCAAACTTCCCCAGTTCCATTTTTTTTTCAGCACAGGTCACCTTTAAACACATTCTTAGCTTGCTTAAAGAAAAAAGAAATCCCACATACGCAAAGGGTTTTGAATGCTATAAGGTAAACCTGTGTGATAGAATTGACTTTGTCTGTTTACCCAGCTGTATGGGAACAATGGATGAGCCCATCTGAAAGATACTTGAAAACTGGGATAATAAATAAAGAATTAATTTGACTAGGGACTCGAGGGTATTGGAATAATTTTGCAAGGCCAGACAGAGACATTTTTAGCATGAGTAACTGTCAGGAATAGCCTTGCCTTACCTGTGTTACTTTCTGCAAATCCTCTGATCTCTCTCTGTGCCTCTCTTATCTGTAAAAATGAGATAATGTTTTTATCCTCATTCTTTATGTTTTTTTTACTGAGAATGTCAGATTTNGGTGATAAACACTTCACTCTCAGCTCACTCAGTTAACTGCTTAACTGAGATCGGTGCCAGTTCACCATCTCTTTGTTCTACAGTCTTTAATCAGCCTTGTCTCTAGTCTTTTTATGATATTCTGATTTTCTTTTTGTTTTCTTCGAAGTTTCATCCATTTAGCTTTAAACACTGTCCCTCCTGTGGAAATCTTTTCCTTGGGTTAACAGTTTTGTCTGGTGTATATTTTTCTATTGGGGGATAAATCTGGAAAGAAGACAGTGCCTCCCTTTCCATTCTCCAAGATCAAAACATCCTCTTGGCTTTGTAGGCTTCTGATGGTACTGTTACACTTGTGAAACGTCACCTCTGGATTTATATGAAAATTTACATTTGCAGCAGAGCTGCCTGTCCTTGAGAAGCGCTTTGCAAACTCTTAGATCTGATATTGCAATTTCTCCAGTCTAACTTGTAGTGGCTCTTGGGAGAGTGCATTGTGCCATACTCACCAGCATCTTCTCACTTTGAAGTGTGGGAGTAAGGCTTTCTTCAGTGGATTCAAGGCTGCATATGAATGCATTTGCTGTCAAAGATTTTGTGTTATGCTACAGGCCTTGAGGAAGGAAACTTCTGTTCTATCCATCACTTTGTGGAGTTACCTGTTTACCTGGCAGTCATTAGGAGTGTAAGCACACCAGCTGCCTAGCCATATGCTGGCACTACTCTTGTGTAGTCCATTTGACCTATGCATATGGCCTTTGATTCAGCGGTATTTAGCCTTTTTCAAAACTTGAGACTCTTGAAAATCAGTTTCTCATGTACTTACATCCTCAATTCATAAGTTCCCAGTTCCTGGACTTGTCTGATTCCTCCAAGTGTGGCATGTCTTTTGTATTGTGATTAACATTACATTCCTGAACTTCAGCAAAATCGGTGCTGGCAGCTTTCAAAGCCCAGTTAAACCAGGAACCTAATCTGTAGCTTGCCTTGTTTTGGTGAGGTGTAGACCAGATAACTACCACAGTACCCATCCAACTTGAATTTTTCTGTGACTGTTGTGTATTCGCTTGTCACCAGCCCTTCAAGAGGGAGATCATCCCAGGAGAACATATTTTAGTAAAACGTGAAAATGCTTCTGGGCCGGTCCAACAGTTGGAATCCTATTTCTGAAAATGCAAACAGTTAGAGTTGTCATTTCTTACTATTGAAATGAATACAGTCTGTAGCTCATCTAGGATTTCATAATCTAAATACCTTTATTCATCACTGTAGATTACAGATAGTGTGATATAAGTGATTACTATATTGAAAGATAAATTGCTTGCCATCTCTTGCCTGCAAAGCACACATTTTTGTGTGTTGATCAGGTTGTTTAATTAGAAGTGTCTTTATTTAATGAAAGCCAGGTGATTATCAGTTCAGGGCACTAAAGGTTGGTCTTTGTATGGCAGAAAGATTTTTCATGAGAGCCGAGGGTGTAATTTTCTTTCAGCTAAGAAGGTGGAAATTCGTTATCTGTCTGTACCAGGATGATTGCCTGCAGAAATATCTCTTTGAGTTTGTTCTGAATACCCTAAGATTCAGCTTGAGTCTTTCATTTTGAGCTGCAAAAAAGTTCAAACTTAAAGTTTTTCTGATGCACAGTTTGCCATTTGAAGTTTGTAAGGAGTCTCCTTCTGGGATTTTATCCACCATAGGACAGATTTCCTAAGTTCTTGAGGTAGCTGGACTCATCTCCTTATATAAGCAGGATGTAACTGGTGAGGTGGCATCAGCAGAGACCATGCATCTGCAGCATTTACTGCAAGTCTGCATACATGTTGCATGTGATTTTTGGTTAACAGCAGTGTGATTACCTCTCTCCGATCCAGTGAATGCATTGAATATCATTGCATAACAATTTTTGGTTGCCATCTATTTGTGGCAAATGCCAGAAAATGTCTGACATGCCTCTCTTTGACTTACACTAATATACATTGCTCTTAATTTTGAAACCATGCTTACATACTTCCAGATTTTGGAATGTGGGTAGAAACAGATCATGTAGACATCCAGTGCCATCATGTGCCAAAGACGTTTTGTAGTATCATCATCAGAAAAAGGGATACTTGAGTTTCTCCTGTCTATGCAAGAAAATGGTCAATCTGAAACCAACGTAATCAAAGCTACCCACACATATGCATGGGCTCTCAGGCTGACTGAGTTACTAAGATGTAGAGTACGGGAAAGCAAATGATGTCCTCTGACCTCTCTTGGAAGTCTGGATTACCCTGAAGTTGGTCTCTGCCTTGAAATAAAGTAATTTCTCATTAATCTTTAATAGATGCATTTAATTCCATGTTAAATCTTGCCCCGTCAATTCTCCGTAAATGGTAGCAATTCTATTGACTGGAGCAGACCAAAAAAACCCCTCAGGATGCCTACTGTTTTCTGGTATGTAATTTCAAGAAGTCCTTTTACTCTCTGGAGCTGAGTCATGAACATCAGTACCTTAGCTGTACGATGCATCTGATGAATGTCTGCTCTAAAACTTCAGAGGAATTTTCACAAAGAAGACCTACTTGGTGGATTGGGCTGAAGATGGTGTCTGCCTGGAATTTAGTAAAGCTTTTGACTCTGTCTTCTGCAACATTTTCCTGGAGAAACTGGCTGTTCACAGCTTGAATGGGTGCCCTGGTGACTAGGGAAAAAAAAATGGCTGGATGGCCTAGCCCAAAGAATGTTGGTGAATGGAATTACATCCAGCTGGGACTGGTCACTAGTGGTGTCCCCCAGGGCTCAGTAGTGGCACTAGCCCTGTTTTTCATCTTTATTGATGATCTTGAATGAGGGAATCCAAGAGCTCCTTCAGTCAGTTTGAGAACAGCACCAAGCTGGGTGGCTTAAGGGCAGGAAGGCTCTGCAGAGGGATCAGGACAGGCTGGATCCATGGACCAAGGCCAGTTGTGTGAGGTTCAGCTGGTCCAAGTGCCAAGTGCTGGGTCCTGTCCTTGGGTCACAACAACCCCCTGCATCTCCAGGCTGGGATAGAGTGGCTGGAAAGCTGCTGAGTGGGAAAGGACCTGGAGGTGCTGGTTTTCAGTGGCTGAACGTGAGCTGGAGTGTGCCCAGGTGGCCAAGAAGGCCAATGGCACCGGGCTTGTGTCAGCAATAGTGTGGCCAGCAGGACCAGGGCAGTGCCCATGCCCCTGTGCTGGGGGTGCTGGTGAGGCCACACCTCCAATCTTGTGTTCAGTTTTGTTTCCTCACAGCAAGAAGGACACTGAGGTGCTGGAGCACGTCCAGAGAAGGGAACGGAGCTGGGGAAGGGTCTGCAGCACAAGTCTGACGAGCAGTGGCTGACGGAGCTGCAGAGGCTCAGTCTGGAGAAAAGGAGACTTGGGGACCTTCTCACACGCTGAAAAGACCTGAAAGGAGGGTGTAGCCAGATGCGGGTCAGTCTCTTCTCCCAGGTAACAAGTGACTGGACAAGATGAAATGACCTCAGGTTGTGCCAGGACAGATTTAAGTTGGATATGAGAAAAAATTTCTTCACCGAAAGAGGGGTCAGTCATTAGAACAGGCTGCCCAGGGATAGAGTCACCATCCCTGCAAGCATATAGTAGATGTGGCAGCTGGGGACATGGTTTAGTGGTGAGCATGGCAGTGCTGGAGTAATGGTTGGACTTCATGATCTTTGTTGTCTTTTCCAACCTAAAGGGTTGTTTGATTCTAAGAACCTTGGTCCCTTCTGTCACTAGGTCAAGGACCTACTCTTTCAGGCTGTCACTTTTAAACCTCAGCAGAAAAGCTTTTATTCACGGTCATACTGAGAACATCATTTTAGTCAGGAACCATTTATGTTCGTGGTTAAAGAAAACGAGACTGAAAATTTTAATGGAGAGCTTGTATTAGGTGAGAGCACTAGACTGCAAAGGTAGTGGCCTGTGAGCAACTGAAGTCACTCATTTGGATGTTAAGTGACAGCTGTGGAGACCATTTCTTTTCTCGAGATCCATACACCCCTCAGATGAAGCACAGCGTTCCACAGTTAATGTGGCTTCTTTTTGAATACTTATCCTTCAGAACTTGTTCAGCTAGGCACTCTGGGACTCCTTGTCATTTGTGGTTTTGGTGTATTTGAGAGTGTCCCTTGTAATGAGTGTGCACATTTAGGCATGGGGTTGAAGGAGACAGAATGGTTATTTTTAGCTGTAACTTCTGCATTAAGTGTGAGCACACTTCCTTGGGGTCCCTGGAGGTTTTGAGGTTGAGAGGGATAGAGGACCTGGGATGCACAGTGGTATTCTGGTATTAGCAGACATGTGGGAAGGACTTGCTTCTGACCAGCACTGCCAGTGCAAAAAGCCTCCTCTTCTGTGTACCTGGGTGCATATGCAAACATCACATGAATGAATACACAGACTGACTTGTAAGTAACCTCTTTTTTAGCAATCCCATGTTTAGCACCCATTGAAGATACAAACCTATGGGTGAAACATCAGCACAAGTTCAGCATTCCCACTTGAACTGAAACACATGTGAGCAAGTTTTGAATATAATACTCTCTGGCTGTGTGACTATGGTGTTTTCTACTTTTTCTAAATCTTAACACACAAATAAGTCCCAGATTTATTTATTTATTTATAACTTGAACATTCTGCTTCATCAGCTGATGTCAACCTTTTGAAAAACTATCTTATGCCCTTACTGTAGATTCCAAAGCTTCAGGTAAAATCAGAGCCAGGAGTAGGTCTAGAGGCAGTCCTTTTTACTTGTAGAAATGAGAGTTCAGAAACACATTTTAAAAAGTCTTTAAATATTTAGGCCATTGTTTGTAATTTTTTCCATGGGAATATCATTAAAGGGACATGAGAAGTTTTGACTAGTATTTTTCATTACTTGTACTGACTATGAGAATTCTGCATGCAAGTGTGCAGCTGGGACTGCTACTGTGGTATACCAGGTAGGTGAGGGCTGGCAAGCAGATGAATTGGGATCTAATTCTGTTCTGTTGCAGTACTGACATCAAGTTATTTAATTGCTTTCTGGGTTAGTTTGTGGCTCTTTAAGTGGGAGATCATGCCCAGTGTTTGTTAGAGAATGTAAGCTCAGTGAATCTAAAATGCTGTGTAAATGCAAAGTTGAATTGTAGGTGTAGTTGTAAGATAATGTAAGGAGAGCTCAGTTAGCCTGGGACTTCTCCATACATAAGTTAATTCTTACAAAAAGGTAGTCTTTTTGCTTGTGCTGGGTTAGAAAAAACAAGTACTCAACATGGGGAGAACTCCTCCCTCCCATGCTATATGATACAAGGCAGATACACATATGATATGATCCATTTCATGGATGTGTTTATTCATCAGAGGTAAAAAGAGTCACATCATCTGAAATGGAGAGTATGTGCTTCTGTGAGTAAAATACAAGAAGAAAACACTGGAGTCCTTTATTAGGTAGACACATCCCTATGCATTCTTATTATCAGTTTATTTAAGGATTAATTCTATTATAACAGTTTATTGAAAACACTGTGGTTGTAATAGTGTGCTTATTTAAAAAGAAGTAAATGTAGAGGACTATAGTTTTGCTTTATAAAAAGTACTTGAAAAAAGTACTCACAGCTTTTCCCTTTCAGTGCTTTGACAGTCAGGCTGTGTAACTTGGTGGACATGTACATATTGGAAAGTTACTCTCTGATTCCTTCTTTCTAATGATGAGTGGCAGCAATGTCAGTCACTCTTGGGTACCTGTGTTCATGGCACGAGTGAAGGTGTGAGGCACCTGCAGAAAGTTACTCAAATCCAGCAGATGGTTCAGGGAATCTTCTGATTCTGATGACTAGATGAATCTGGGAATCTTCTTTCTGAAGTCCGTGTTATTTTTTATTAAATATCAAGATATTCCGTTTACTTTTTCAGGAATGATTAGATTGCATCATCACTGGGATGATCAACCCTGCACGTAAAGTGGACAACCCTCAGTAGTAAGCAGGACCATGTTTTTTTCTGGTCTGGCTTGTTGATTTTCAGAAATATTATTAAGGCTCTTTACATGTTGAACTAATCCCTTCTCTTAAAATTAGCAAGTATTTTAAGTATTCCTTTTAATTTATTTTCAACCTTTTGAATCCATAAGTCTGCAGTTCTGTGTCAAACAAATTCCAGATACAGGCTGCCAAACAGACCTTGCAAAATTAGGGATCTTCAATACTCCTTTTTAGCCTGTTTTTTCCCCTAATAGAAGCAAGGTAAAAGATTGAATTAAGAGATTAATGCTTCTTTTAAAATAAACATTAAATAAAAAGTTTAAGGATGTTACCAAAATACTTTGAAATGTCAGAAACACTGAAAAGTGGAGGGCTGGTCATTTTTTAAATTATCAAAAGCCTAGGAGAAACCTCTTCTTACTTTGGGTGTAATCACCAATTTTTTTTTCTCTCTGTGTTAGTGAGGAATTTTTCCGTATTGTGGTTTGATGGACAGGATGACCTGAGTGAGAGCTAAAGTGAAACTTGCCAGCCATCACAGTAAGATGCACTATTTCACAGTGGTAAGAGGCAGGAAAAAAGTTTATCCTGGGTACATCTGCGAGCAAATAAGGCTCAAGTTATTTGGATGGCAGATGCTGTTTGAAGTAGGAAAGATCTCACTGTGTGTGCTAGCAGGTGTGAACTGGTGCAAGGCCATTAAGTTGTGACAACCCTCTGGGACAGGAGGCCACTGTTCCCTCGGTGCCTGCACAGAGCCAGGCACAGAGCTGGGAGCTGCCGCTGTCAGCACAACCATCACCACTGTGGGTTTGGAAAATTTCCTTTTTTTGATGGTCGCATTCAAGTAATGAAGATTTAGACACCTCTAACAGAAAGCTGTTCCTCCCAGAAACTGGTCTTCACAGTTACAGTTTTTACATGTATTTATCTCTTTTCACAACGGGGCAATTAAACTCCCATAATTCTGCCAAATTTATTACATTCTGTCTACCTAAATATTTCCTGTCATTTCAGTTGAATGTGGCATTTTCCGGTTCTTTTTATCTTGCAACTGCTTAACTGTCACACGTTCTTTCTGAGCTGGCTAAATGTCGAGGGTGGAATAAATTATTACTCACATACTGTTATTTGTATAACTGTACAATTTGGATTGGGGACCAGTATCGTCTTGTATTAGGTAGGCATCTGAATTTGAATCTGAATGATGGTCACTGTTCCAAAGAAGTCACAATGTTGATGTGTTGAAGCATTTTTTAAAAAATCAGTTGGATATGAAAGCTGCTTTGAAGATAAATGCAGCATGATTAAATTAAGTATTACTTACTGATATATATTTCTTGCATAAATTTGATTTTCTATTTACATTGCTTCCTGAAAATGCCATTGTTAATAGAGTTCTGACATCTTATTTCCCTTATTGCTGTCTCAGTAGCATTTTATTTCTGATGCTTTAATAACTCAGTGTAGACTGAAAGGATAAAACTGAGGGAATTGACTGAACTAATTAGACCCTGATTTGTCTGGCTGTCCAGTGCCTGACAAACGTGTCTTTGACATAAACAGAATAAAACATTTCTGCCATTAGCCACTTACAAATATCTATTTTGGCAGAGCTTTGAATCTATTTAATTCTCAGGGCATATTGTGCTGGGTAAGGAACCAAACCAATTGCTGTTGTGACTCCCCCTTCCTGTCTGTGTTGAAGTAGAGTCATATTTAGTAGCTTCACAAAAACTCAAAAACAGTTCATGCAGTTATCACCCTAGCAAACTGAGTATTTCTGAGAAAGTGGAAATGTTCCCATTTCAGTTTCTGGTTAATGACACACTTGAGCATGGGATCTGAAATGTCAGTCTTTGTATTTTCGAACCTGAAGAAACTTGAATAAAGCTTACACATAAGAGCAATCAACTCTGATAGCAGTAGGCTAAGTATCAGTTTCTGAAAATAAATTTTATATGAATCTATTCGCCAGACAATTTGACTTTTAAATGTTTAAAAATGTGACGTCTTTATATAAGTGAATATAGATTGAGGCAGGAGCTATAAAAACTTGGAGTTTCTATGCATCACCTACTTTTCACTATCACCTGTTAAACAGCACAACTGGATACAATGTGGCTTTACTACTTCCCACTGCAGTAATTTACTGCCCTTCTGACCTATAAACAGATAACCATTAGCATGACTTGATACTGTTAGATGTTTGGATACATTCTCAGGTGTAATTCACGGTTTTAAATATTGTATGTGTGAAAGGTTTTATAACCCACCGTTTGGAAGACGGCAGCATTGCATTTCCTTGAGCAGTGTTCTGGGAGTAATGATTTGTCACTGCAGCTTTGTTACAATGCTTCCTGAGTGAGCGTCTTCTCACCTCCGCTTGGATTGTTGTATCCTTATGTCAGGACCATTGAAAAATTCATTAAGCACCTTCCCTTTTGTCATTGCTTTCTCTGAGGGTGACTTCACTGCAATCTGCATGCAGAAAGTTTTTGGTGACCTCAGTTATTGATTTACACTTAAAACTTCATTGCAGTAAGGAGGAGGGTGGAATTTGGGACTGAATGTAAGTGGCTCCTTGTCCTGCATCTGCTACTGATTCACTCTGTGACCTTTGGATAATTACTTCAGCTTTCTGTGCCTAAGCTCACTATTTGTACAGTGAGGTCAACAGTGCTTCCCACCAGCATTTGTAAAGCTTTTCAAGTTCTGTGCTTGAAAACCACAAGAACAAAGCACCGTCATGATTCATAATGGCATTACTCCCTTTGTACCAAAGTCCTCTATTGAAATAAGAACGGTTGGGCTGAGGTAAGAGTGGTGAATCAAGTCTGTTATCCTTTTCCTATTTTTGAGATATAAAATAGCCATAAGAAGTGTTAATGTAAAATGGCAAACCATTTAAATGCCAGCAGGGTTGTTAGACTCCTCAGGTTGTTGCTTTTGAGCACTGTGTCTCATTTTGGTCAGAAATAAGGCCCAGAACACCAGCTGACACATGAGTTTTCACAGCTAATTAAACTGAGGGTGCAGTATTGTGCCTGAACTGTGCCTGTTAATGGAAACCAAAGGATTAACACCAGGTGCAGGTACTGGCAGGTAGTGAGCTAATGACCAGTGAGCACTTGGTAAGGTTCATTTCATCATTGTTCCGGTCAGTTATTTAAAAAGGTTAGGGATAGGGGAAGTAATCTTGAAATATGTCAGCTGAAAGGGGTGTACCCTTTGAAGAAGAATGCATGAAACTATCTTGAGTGACTAGCTGAAGACTGTATGTTAATGAGACCTGAGGTGCTTAATCCTCATTTCTTTTATGAACTTAGTTTTTAAAGCTTGTTTTAGGCCATAATTGAGAAGAGGGCTCATAGTAGTCAACTAATACTTTACCTGGTAAACCAATATAGATTAAGAATGATTGAAGATAATCAGAAGACTTCTGACATTTGCATAATGTTCACCTAAAGCATGCATTGTAACTTGTTTGTTACAGAAGATGTTATCTGGAGATTAACGGTAAATGGGCGAAATGGAAATGTAAGACCCAGAATGAGAAAAAGACAAAGGGTAGAAACAGGGAGATGTGTTCAAGTGGAAGAACAGGGCGATGACGTAGCTGTGCTCTGTTGATATTTGTGAACTATGATAATGCTTTTTCAGTAGGTAGTCCCAGAAGAAGAATTCATCCAGGTTATTGTTTCTTGAGAGGTTAATCTTTTAAGATAGGCATTGTGAAGAATATCTGTAAGTGTATGTAGTGTTGGTAAGAGGGCTTTGTGGATATCCAGAGCTGATATTTCTCTCAAACTTGGAAGAAACTCTGTCATTTACTCTAGAAGTAAGGGTAAGTATGTGCCTTTGCTACACAGTGGGTGTCTTCAGTTTGCCAAGTTCAGCTGCCCATCAAAGATGAGATCATTTAATTTAAAAAAGACTTTTATGCTTTTGTGGTAAGCCATAGAGAGAATGTGGGTAGGGAATAAAATGATTGGAGGAACAGCAGAAAGTATGCAGCACAGGTCAATGAGAGGTCCTCTGTAATGACAATAATTGTTGGGAACATTTTAAAATACACTTAATCAGAATTGGGATTAAAAAGATTTAATATCTGACAGGCAGAGATTTCTACATAGCTGTGATTAGAGAGCTTGTTTAGGCAGTGGAAGATCTCTGCTGAACTAGAGAAGATTGGGTTAGGTTCTGACTGTGGCCCAGTTTTATATCTTTAAGATTTTGGAGGTGTGTTGGGATTTGGTGTTGCAGTTATGCTGCATTACTGAATTGAAATTAGTTTTTCATACATCAGAAGCGAGTACTGCACACTTGTAGTTTTACTGAAATATTAATAAAAAAAAGTCCTTTCATTCCTCAAATGCTCTTAAAATGTTCTTTCTAACAAGATAATAACTGTAACCTAACAATTTTATATGCATAACCTTTTGTAGGCCATGCAGTGTGTGCAAGCAGAAATGGCAGGTTGTAAAAAATTAGTGTGGTTGTTTGTATTGTGTTAGTGTTTAGAAGATCAAGCTCCATTCTGTGAGGGATAGCATGAATATTAAAGGAAGATACAGATTTCTGGCCCAGGCAGCAATTTTGCAGAAACACAGTTTGATGCTCACACCTGTGTATGGGCTCTTTACTGGGCCTGGGCAGTCTGGTGATGTTCTGGGCAACAGGGTCCTGAGCCTGGAAATACATACTGACAGCCAAGGGAGCTGTCAGGTTTTGTGAACTGCTGTAATAAACTAGAAACAAAATTCAGGTTTTCTGCTTTATTTGTGTCACTACAGAGGTGCTGGAAAATGGAGGGGCCACAGTTATTGATCTTGGAGTCATTTAGGCAGGTGCTGCACATGTAAATAAAACTGAGCTCCTGTCCTGTCCAGTTTATGGTTTGGGGTGCAAGCAACAGGGAAATGAAAGAAAAATATGTAGTGGTGATAGCAGAGATGGAAAGACAAGGGTGTCCACAGAGCATATTGCCCTATGCTTGCTGGGAGCACAGTGGTGCTCTGTGCCTGCCTCACTGTTATCTTCTAGCAGTAGTAACCAGCAGTTGTTAGCCCTAGCGGGACTTGCTATTCTGATTACAATCTTGCTTTTTTCCCCCCTCAGCTTGGATTCCCATGTAATTTTAGCAATATTCTTATGGAGAACTGTTAGAGCAAGATAGGAAGCGAATGTTTTATGGCAGCTCAAATTTGTGCTGGAAAATGGCTTAAAGCATTCTCTTTTAACCTGAGCACTTAGTACAATATTTGTGGCAATCAAGAATGCAGGAAATGAGGATGCTTTGTAGCAGAGTTAATGAAGAAGATTCCAGCGTGTGCAAACCCTTGGCTGCAGTTACGCTAGCGCTCAGAAGGTGCTTATTTTCTTGTCTTTCAGTAAGTCTTTCCCTGCTCAGGCAGTCTTGCAGGAGTATTTTCCGTGTGTGGCAGATGAGGCACGGAGGAGAGGGCCTGTGGGAGATCACATGCTGGGTCACCGGTGAAGAAACAGGATCTTTATTTGTTGTTTGTTATCAGAAATGAATTACTTGAGGGCATGGTTGTGCCCTGCTTTGGTCAGGTACCCCCCGAACAGGCTGATATGTTGTACCACATAGTGGTATTAGCTCAGCTCCCAGAAGCAGTAGAGCTGCATCAGTAATTAGTTCTTCTCAGCAAGCTTAATTAGCAGGCTCAAGCAGATACTGCACTGACATGGATACTTAACTTCTGGTTCCCGAGCCAGCTTAAGTATGTGTGCAGGAGCCAAGCACTGTGCAGTGTGAACTTAAAGTTTTGCCATCTTTGCTTTATTTCATTTACAAAACAGACCTTAAATCTCCTTTTAAACTTCTTTGCTCAAACTTTTGCTACAGCCAGTGCATTTAGAGGTCCTTTTCATCTGTGTGAGTAAGGAATAAGTACTGCTTTAAACAAGGCCCATATATGTCTGATTAGAGAATATTCTTTTTGATTAAAATCCATTGGTTAATTATTCAAACAATTTTTTGTTGCTTTTATTATTGTTTTTTAAATCAAATCCCATTTCAGTCATCTTTATGTGCATTTCCTCCTTCANGATATATATAAAATGATCTTAGTGTTTATTTGAACATCCAAATGCAATAAATCTGCTCAGTATTTCAATAGCATGCTTATTAATAGAACACATTATTCTGTTCAATATTGCATTGTCTTTAAAATTTAGCAGAGCATTAGTAGTAATGAAACTAGCTTAAATCAATATATTCCTGTTATGAGCCCATCTATGTAAGGAAGAAAATTCAAAAATTTGCCTCTAGCACAATAACTAGGTGATAGTTGCAGAAAGAGATCTAAGA
>VYZQ01007858.1:0-32689 GCA_013400655.1 Mystacornis crossleyi
AAAAAAAAAAAAAAGGCAAGCAGTAGTATGAGATGACAGCTACAAGCAGCCCTCAGCCTGCACCACCCAGCAGCCCGCGGCTACAGGACGCGGGGTATTCCCGGGCTCTGTTCACAGCTGCATCCCCGTGCCGAAGGAAGGAGTAGGTTTTGCTGGGCAATGGGCTGGCGCGTCGCCATGCTGCCGGCGCTGGTCCTGCGCCAGCGCTGACATCCAGCAGACTTTTCTCCTCCAGTGCCAGCAGCTGAGCGGAGGCAAGCGGCTCGGGGGCTTCGGGACCCGGTTCGCCCAGCCTGCGGCGTTCTGTGCTGGCTCCAGAGACTTGCCTGCTGGAAGTCACGGCTGAGTAGAGCTCCCTGTATACAGCCTTACCTGCTCCTCACTGCCTGCCAAGTGCCGAGTACTACTCGCTACAACCCTCTTCCCAGAGAGCCTCCGGTCTGTTTCCTTGCAGATCCGATGCATTGGGGAATATTTGTACAAGCTAATTTTAAGTCTGTCAGTTCTCTGCCAACACTAGCTGTCTAGACTGCTATAATCAAAGGTGAGAGGTAGGTTCCTAATTACAGTGAATCACACCCTAAAAGATGTCTGTATGGAGAGCGCGGGCACCTTACATAGGCGATTAAAATGGGTCTGAATGTTCCCGGTTGTGTGCTGGCTCGGCCGGCCGACTACAAACAAATGCCTCACCTTGTGTAAATCAAATGCTTCAGCTGCACTCTTAAAGGAGAAATGTTAGTAGTACTCAGATGGAAATTAACTGGAGAGAGCATTTATTTTTGGCCAGTCCCCTGGGAACACCTGCCAAGCATTTCCTCTCATTTCAAACCTGGCTGTTCCTGCTGAGAAAGTCTGATGGAGATTCAAGTCTGGGTCAAGGTGAGTGCCTGGCTCTTCATCAGCTGTCTGTGCCATTTAAAAGGGAAAGAGGAATGGAAGCTAAGCAGCAGACTGGGTGTGAGGAGTGGGACTGCTTGGGTATGGTTTATGTACCGATGAAATGCACCTGCTGGTCCCTAAGCATCCATGTACAGTTCTAGAATAAGAACACTGAAGCATAAATTAAATGGAGAAAATTAATTTTGGCCTCATTCACTGCAGGATGACAGCCAATTGCTTACAACCAAGGGGTTTGTGCGCCTGCTTGAAACCGGAGTGAGCAGCACAAGCCATGGTCCCTGTGTGAAAGGTTTCTGAGAGTCATTAAGGGTGTTGTGTGGACAGGCTCAAGCATCGGGGCTGGGGACTTCAGCATCAGGTGGACCGGGCTCTCCCCTTCTGTGGGAGCACGACTGGAGGGTGCACAGGGATGTGGCTCACAAGGGGGCCAAACGGGAGCTGGCGTGGCCAGGTGCTCCTCTCCCGCTTCCCAGCTCTGTGTGTCCGGGAGCGCTCTGATCCAGAGCCAGGCACTGCTGGCTTTTGTCAGAGTAACTGTGATCTTCAATAGAAGGATGCTGGGGCACTGGGGTCAATTCACATCTCTTGAAAATGCCTTAGAAACCCATACTTGTTCTCTGGATTCCTGAAAAGCAGACAAACTTGGTATTTTCTGTTTTCTTTTTTCTTTTTTTTTTTTTTTTTTTTTTTTTTTTTTTTTTTTATTTCCACCAGGGACTGAAATTGCTGGCTGAGAATCTGAGGCCTGAACCCAAAAACAACATGTCTCAAGGAGCAGTGTAACTGCTCTGGCCAAGGTTTTTGTTTTTTCTTAGCCTGCTCCAGAAGTCTGCAGAATCCAAAAGGGGCTACAGAGTGTAAGGTGACGTTCAGTGGATCAATGAACAGCTGTAAAAAAGCTTTTCTGCCTTTCCCAGCAGTTAATAACTTCATTGCACAGAACTTACTTTTTCAGAAAGACCTCATGTGATTTTTGGCTGACTTCGGTGAGGACTGGTGAGGAATGTTCATAGTTACAAGTGGGGAGAATTTTTTTTTACGGGAAAAACCCCAAAACCCTCAGACAAACAAGCTTTCTTTCACCAAAGTCTTTGTTCCTGTTGCTGACAGTGTGCAGTATTACCTGAGGTAATAAAACAGTGCATAAAGGAACCTTATTTGGACTGAGAAGCGTGGAAATTGGAGTGCAGAACAGGTAGTGTCAGGGCAATCAAGGTGTCTGTGTGGGATTTTTTTCCCTCAGACTGGACAGGGGTGATTTATGTGCCTGGGATGGTATAATGGCAAAGAGCAGGGACAACTCAGGGCTGACACTGCTTAGGAGAAAAGCGTGTTTGTTGCCAAATTCCGGGTGCTGGCTCTTGCAGAAGAGAGATGAGTCTGTCTTCTTGGCTCCTAAACTTAAGGGACACTTAGCACAGCTAAATGATGCATATCCCTTGGGAAGGCTTTTGAGGCCAAAACCACTAAAAAATCCAGACCCTTTCATCTAAATACAGTCTTATAAAATTACCATAGTCTCAATCTAATATGCACTCTCCCTTGGACAATGTTGTCCCTCTTTGGAAATAAGGGTTTGCTTGTTTACTCATCCTTCTACCTGTAATGGAAAAGTTCCATTGACTATGATAGAAGTTATGTACCAAAAAGGAAACTAGCATTTCTAAAACTCAATTAGTTTGGGATTATTCTTAAGTTATTGCATGTGGATTGTTTGTTTGGGTTTTCTTTAACCACACCACAAACTTTTGTAATTGGGCAGTGATTTTATATCAAATATTGCTACTGGTTCAAAGCACTCCTGTGTCAGGTTCTTTCTCTGTGAATCTTCTGTAAATGTGAGGGAATTAAGAACCCCAAGTGCTGGAGAGGGGAAATCCTTCTCAGACCAGTGCACAGATGTTCCCTTGCTGGGACCATTCCTCACCACAGGCTAGTGATCTCTACCACGTTAGCTGGATAGATATGAATCTGATGCTTTTAACTTAGTATTACGGGGATAATTTTCTTTTTATCAAACTCTGGGGACAAATATTAAGTGCTGTTATGTGTGACTTAAAACTAGGAAAAATTGATAAAATTCAGGCCGTTTTTCCATGGCTTCTGTTGTGCTTGGGCTGGTCTCCACCACATGGAGTCTGTGACCTGACTCCTGCTTGTGGCCCTCATGGTGACATGAGTGGAAGGGGTCACTCAACCTGCTCTTGAATGAGGTTTTCTGCTGACAAACCCAGTTGTTTCTACTCCTGATGCCATAGAGAGGATCTCCAGTTGCAGCAAAACTCCAGGGCTAGCAAAAAGCGGAGCTGGTGGGTGTTTAACTGTTGACTTAATGAAAAGAGAAAAATCTGACACTATTTTGACATATGCCTGAAGTGATGCTGTCTTACACTCGCACGCCTTTGAATTTTGTTCCTGTCTTCATTTTAACTCTTTTCCTTCTTACTGTTGCTATTACCATAACGCTTTCCTTCTCCTCTTCCCTCCCCCTATATTCCTTAACATCTTCGTGATTTGGGGGGAAATTAGCAGCCTTGTTCTGTCCAGTCCTGGTCTGCATCCGAGCGGGACGTGTGCAGCAGTAACAAACCAGCTGAGATGCAAAAAGCCACTGCTCTCCAGCAGAGCGGGCTGACACATCAGGCAACCCTCCAGCTGCTGGGAGGTGATTGCGGAGTATAAACCCTGCCCGTAGCTGAGCACAGAATCAACTCCTTGCCCAGCACAAGCCTTGGCAGAAAGCACGTGAGTGCACAGATGTGTTCATGTCTAATGCAATTCCACTGAAGTTTTGTCCTCTGCTTGTCAGTCCAGGTGCTCTGGGCAGGCATAGAAAGGAATGGTGCTAAACATCTGACAATCAAAACAGATTGTCATTGCTGGATCATAATTTAACAACCAGCTTTCATGCCCAGACAGAATTCCCACTGATGTCAAAGGTTTTATTTCCACTGAGAAACTGGTAAGCACTGTGGATTTTGGAATATTATCAACATTAAAACAACAGTCTGGACTGTGTTTTCCCTGCTGTTGTCGTGTGAAACACTTAGGGGTGACTATAAGTGTAAGTCTCTGTTACTCTTTCATTTTGTTCATTTGATGGCAGAATTGCTGTCTGCTCAGTTAATTAATTTCTCCTGCTGTGCTTGGGTCTTTCACACAACACTGGGGAAAAAAAGGTCTTCAAGAGCGAGACAATGTAGCACAAACCCACAAAAGTTGTTAGAGCGACCTGGGGGAGTGAGAGGTTTGGAAAGCTGGAATTATTGTTTAAAAATTGTTTTCCCATAGAACACAAGTATGTGTGTCACTGCAGAGTCAGTGGTCAGAGCAGCTGAATGGCAGGAGTTTGCCTGACCTGCTTGGAAACCCATTATGAAATTCTGTGATAATTCACTATAAACAAGTTCATAAGTGATGGGGAAGCTGTTTCTCTCCCATTCAAAGCTGCCAGACCTTTTTACCACTGAGATGAGATTTGTGCTGTCTCCTGCAGCTCCACTCTGGGAGCTCCACTGGTTCCTTGGGCTCCATTCATTCCTCCTGTGGTCAGGCTGTGAGCTGTTCCTCACAGGTGAATAGGACTGATGATAATTAAGTTTTCATTCCCGCCTCTTGAGCCAACTGCAGAAGTGTAAATATTGTTACTGCTGTTTTACAGGTGAGGGGAAGACGTGTGGGGAGGAACGTGATTAGTCTGGAGAGCTCAGCCCCGTGCTCCCGCTGTGAACTGAGCAGCTTGCACTGAGGGGAGGACCTGAGAGAGGCTGGTGAAAAAGACCCCCTGTGTTATTGCTGCTCTGTGAGAGGCTGAGGGGCCCAAAAATCATAGAATGGTTTGGGTTGGAAGGAACCTTTCAAAGGTCATCTAGTCCAGCCTAAACATCAGGTTGTTCAGAGCTACATCAGACCTGACCTTGAATGTTTCCAGGGATGGGGCATTTACCACCTCTCTGGGCAACCTGTGCCAGCGTTTCACCACCCTCATTGTAAAAAACATTTCCTTGCATCTAGTTAAGGCCAACGCTTTTAGTTAATACCATTATCCCTTGCCTGATCACAACAGCCCCCAGTAAAATGTTTGTCCCCCATCTTTCTTGTAGCCCCTTTAGGTACTGGAAGTTGCTTCAAGGTCTCTCTGGATCCTTTTCCTTCTGATCATCTTCATGGCCCTCTTCTGGTCCTGTTCCAGCAGGTCCATGTGCTGAGGACCCCAGAGCCGGACAGTGTGCTCCAGGTGCTGCTCACTTGGCTCCATGCACAACACCACCAGCTTTGATTCGTGTGTCTTTAAGCTGTTGCATGTCTGGTGTTGTGGGCAGTGCACTAGAGCCCAGGCTGGTGGGGCTCTCATGATGCTCTTTCCAGCTGTTAGACCCAACACTCACCACAATTCTTTCCTTCTCAGCATCTCCCCATGGCCTGGGACAATGCTTGGCCCCTTGCTGCTGGTTGCACGAGTACTGTAAAATGGTTTGTGTGTCTGGCATGTTTGTGTGTGTTGTGACTCCTTGGAAAAGCTCAGTGCTTTGAGCCTACTGTCTTCCAGATGCAACGTCTACCATGCCTACTCCTCCCTACTCCTCCCGGCGGAGCCAGTGCCGTCCCTGGTGGGAGTGTTTGCTACATCAAAACCCAGTTTGTGCTGTGAGCGGATGATTTCTCTGGTATATTTACACTTGTAAAGGAAGATTTTTTTTCCCCCTTGTAAATATCACGGCACTTCTGTTGCTTCTGTGCTGGCCCATCTGTGCACCATTTTCACTTGTACTGACTCATGTTCACAGAGTAGTAAGAGCTGTCTATAAGTGTTTTAATTTCTTAGTTAGAATGGGCCCATTTTGCTTTCCCGATTAGCTCGGAGGCAGATGAGTGCTGGGGTTTCTCTTCCTAATGACATCTTTGGACTCTTATCGCATTGGTAAAAATTTTAATGAAGTAATTTTCACTTTTCTGTTCAGATTTTTTCAAGACTTCCTGTGTTTCTAAGGTTTGTTTTCTGCAGTCAAATGTGCTTTCTGCCTGTTTTTTGCACGGCCAGAAGTCACTGGGTGTGCACCCCCTCTAAATGTGGGTACAATGTCTTTAACCTATCATAAGGTTTCGACTTCAAATATTCCTGAAAAAGGAAACTTTAGGTTGTTCAGGCAGGTTGCATTCAGCCCTCTTGCATTGTGCTGTGCCCTTTTTCATGAGTGATCACGCACTCATTTTCTCCACCTCTGTCTCACTGTAGAGTAGACCTCTGCAGAGACACCTCTGGCTGTTTTCAGAGTAGACAGAAGCTATTTACTGAACTGCTTTTGAACATTTTGACTTGTCTTTGCTGCTCCACATGCACCCAGGCTTGTCTTCGCTGCCCACAGATCAGACCTTGCTCTGTGGCCAAGCTCATCACAGGCTCTTTTCAGTAGCTGCTTCTCCTGTGCTCACTGAGACATAGTGTCTGTGTCCTGCTCAGCTTGACCTGTCTCCAGCTCTGTTCTGGCCCGGTACCTCAGAGAACCTGCAACCAAAGGGCATGTTTGCAGTGAAAGCTCTACCAAGGCCTGTAGCTGTAGGACTATCCTTGGTCTCTTGGATGCTGTGTGTGTCCCTCACTGGTGTGTCCGGCACAGTGGGGCACCAAGCTTGCTCAGCACTCAGGGTAGTCAAAGTTAAATATGTATATATGTGTGTGCATGTGTATGTATATACATACCTATATATGTTTATATATATTTAAGTCTGAGGCTGAAAACAGCCAAATTATGATCCTTCTCTCCCCCTGACAATATGAAGAGAAGTATTTCACAACAGTCAAGTCTGCCAGTATTTCAAGGTGCTGCTTTTAGAAGCATGAAGTTGTGAGAACATTTCAGTAAATTACAAAAAGATCCTTTTAACAGGGGCAAAAGAGAGTCTTTTTCCTTAAATATATTCTTGGGAATGACTCAAGCCATTTCAGCCAAAATGAAAGAGTTTAGCCTGAGGCTGAATCCAGCTGGACAAATTTTCAGCCTAAACAATTAATTATAGATGAAGTTATGAGCAACCAAAACTGGAGTTTATACAACAGTCACGTGTAATTACAGTGGCGCTTTCAATTCTGGAACACTGGCACCGGTGTCAGTGCAAGTTCTTGGTGACTCTCTCAGGAATGACTTTCTTGCAGAGCTGTGATAAACCCCAGCATGCTGTTTTGGGGGAATGGGAGCAAACATTCCACATCAGAAATAATCTGCTGCTGAAAGATGAATTAACTGGTGACTTTCAGAGCAGTGTCTTGTCTGTGTTTGGAGTTTACCCAGGGTTAGGTTTAACCAGGCTATTATGTTCCTGTTACACGTGGGAGGGTGTAATGAAGAGGGAGCCTCCTGTGACAGGGAACAGCTCAGGCATGAGGAACTGGGATGGCAGAGATTAATGGGGCTGCATCCTGCCAGCGGTATCTCCATCTGAGCAAGGCTTTCCTGGGAAACTGGAAGGTAACCTCCTGATGATGGAGGTTGTCTGTTGTAAAAGGAGCTCCTTGCTTAGCAGGGAGAACACATCGAGGCTGCAAGTGTGTCCTGAATGAATGATTCCTCATGGAGATGCTCATGCCACACACAAACACGTTTTAGAAGCTTGCACATGGGGAAATATTCTTGACTCTGGCTGCTAAATTGAGCTGCTTGTGAACCCTTTCAACAGCAGAGGTAGCGCTGACAAACAGTCATCTTTGGTGATGAAAGGAGCGCAGGTGAGAGGAAATTTTGTGGGAGGAGATCCTGCTCTGAATTTCTTGTGGAAACCATAATTATATGATTCAGTGTAGAAAGGTATGAGGGTTTCCAGTGAAAGCTATGAAAAATGCTTAGGGAAGCAGCCTACAGATGAGGCTGCTCATTCAGACCTTATCTATTCATGTGGGAGCGTGGAAATCTTAGCACTCTGCCTTATCTCTTCTCCCCTGGGAGATCAGTGTTGAGAGAGTCTGACCTCTCGCTTACCGTTTCAAATCAAACCCGGTGTAATAGTGGCTTTGGCCGTGCAATGCCTCAGTCTCTTAATGAAATAATCCTTTTCCCTGCCCTTCTGGGTAGAAATATGTCTTGCCCAAATACCACTTAAGTGATGCCTGGAGGATAGCTGTAACTGAGCAGAGCTGTGGCAGAAACATCCTCCCTTACTCCCTGCAGGCTTTGCCTGCAGGTGCAGAGCTTGGGATGTTCAAGGCAGTGGAAGTTTTTCTTTCTCACTGGGGCAGTTCCTGTGTTGTTTTTGAAGAGGATCCCTGTTTTCCCTTGCTCCTGGGCTTCCTCAGTTCCCTGCAGGCTTAAATTAACTTTGAATCAATGTTGATTAAAAGCAGTCAGTGCAAGGAGAGTCTCAGATCTGGAATGGATGTTCTCTAAAAACAAGGGCACCTCAGTGCCAGCACAGGGGTATCCATACAAACAGCTCTCAGCCAGAGCCGGCCAGAATCCGTTTTGCTTTCTCACACTTGGAGCTGGTATATTTTAAAGGATATCAAACAGTAAATGTGGCAAAGGGGAAAAATTGTTACAGATTGTATTTGGCAGAAACCCAGCAAAGATAAAATACCATACGTTCTGTGCAATGAGCTCCTACATAAATGATTCGTTCACTAGAACACAGCTGGGGTCAACATCTTCTATTTGAATAGCCCAAAGTTATGCAAATATTTTAATGTGGATTTTCTAAAAAAAGAAGAAAAAAAGACAATATATTCTGTTCCAATAAAAAAGCTCCTTATCTAAGTAACTTTTAAGAATCAAAACCCCACAAGAACAGTGTCACCATGTTATACACATATATACAGCAGCAAATGACAAGATATGCCCTAGAGATGCAAACTCTGAAAAGATTGCTTGTTTTTCTTTGTTTTGCCAGCCAAGTCTGTGTTACAAATTGTGTGTTGTGGAGATCACACTATTTCAAAATATCAAATTGCTAATTAAAGAAACTACTCAAGGAAACTTTCCAGTAGAACAATATATGCTGTGGGATAATAGTAGTCACTATTTCTTTAATGAGTTTCTTGCCTAACCAGAATTTCTTACAATACATTCAGTGCAGCCATTCAGTTAGATTATTATGAATCACATGTGTATTATTTCTGATTCAGTATTAACATAAAAACTTCTGATGAACCATAGTATTACAAAAACAGGTCTAGTGTATAGAATGGCAATATCATTCCTGCTGATAGAAGACTGGAAATGAAGGTCCTTATGCAGCAATACAATTTAATGTGTTAGTTTCTAGACTTAATTTGCAAAGGTGCTGAGAAACTACAGGTCCAACTGAAGCCAAGAAGGTCAGGGTGTCTCTGGATGGTCAGGTATGTCAATCCACAGCTTGAGCATTGCTCTGCAGTGCAGCATTGCTTTCTGTGGGATCTGAGTCAGCAAAAGGTCATGGGAGGGAGAAACCTTTCTTGGTGGTGTTCTCGTAACATGGTTGATTGAGAGATCAACTGGAGATTTTCTTAAGCTCTTATATTTTGCTATAGTGAAGTAATTTAGCAATGTCATCCAAGGAGACAGCGCGTACAAGACCTGTGAAGTGATGCAGGTAGATCAAGTCAAGGAAAGAACAGTTTAGTTGTGTAGCAGAGATAAGAGCAGAGAACTTAAGAGACCTCTTAAATCCCTTCTTCCCCATTCTGTGAGAACATGGTGGTGAAAATACTTCTTCCAGGTTCTGAATACAAGTTGACATAATGAGGTGGATATCCAAAAATATGCCAAGAAGGTGGATAGCTTTTTCAGTGGCTTGGTGGTGGTATCTAGGTGCCTCATTTGGTATTCTTGAAAATCCTTCCTTCCTTCTATAGAGCTTCTCTGGAGTCTATTTTATTTTCCGTGGTGAACAAGAATGACTCCTTGATCCTGAGTTTTGCATTTGCAAATAGCTGTTCTTTGTATTCCCCTCAGATGAAGAGAGCAAACAAACATTTGAAGCAAAGAATGCAAGAGCGGGCGAAGTATAAAGTGAGCTTTTCCTCCTCATATGTTTGGAGAGGTTACCAGGCATTAGATAAGTAGTCCTTGATGAGTCCTTGGTTTGAATCATGTTATCTGACCACACAGCCACATTCCACCGATGGAATGATTGTTCCCCATCTGCCTTAAAAATCTCTCTTGCAGCCTCTGAATGATTTAGCCTTTTCTTTATTATCAGATGCGATGATAATGGTTGTGTTGGGATAATGGCTTTGGATGGTTTTTCCACAGCAGGTCCTCACCCTTACACTGGTTACCATGACTCTTCACTCACTGGAGCCAGACTTGGCTCTAGTGTGTAACAGGCAAGCCAAAATCTCAGTCCAATCACTCTGCCCTGAACACTTCCAAAATGTGGGTTGGATGTAGATTCTCTCTACTGGGAAAATCATTAGTCAATGTTTTAAGAAGCAAATACATGTTGATTGTGGGACTCCTTCATCACAGAAGACAAATCAGGGAAGAAAGATGGAAAGGATGAAAGATCAGTATGCTTGTCTGCCCTTACTGGAGCGATCTTTAGGTGTCTTCTCTCCTCTCAGTCTGGAAGGCAAAGTATTGGATCTGAGAGTTACTGGTCTGGCAAGCTGTTGGCACCTGGATGGTGAAAAGCACAGAGAGCAGAAGTGGGAGCAAGGGACCACAGAGCCCCTCACCACTGACCCTTGTTTTCCTTTGTTTGGTGATGGCTATTCCTGCACCGCCTCAGATGCTCTCCCCTTTCCTGCCTTCCAGAACACTGTTCTTTGCATCTCAGTGGATTTATTCTCCTCCTTATCTAATTTTAATTAAAGCTCCTATCTTCCCCCACCACATAATCAACTGAAGAAAAATGAGCTGGTAAGTCATTGTTTTTACCACTTTGGCAGCAAACAAATGTTATGTCTGGCACGCTCGGCACCAAGTCAGAAAATGAATCAGCAGCTGTTGTGACAGAAGCTTTTTCCTGAATGGGGAAACAGAGACAGAAAGAAAAGAGGCCAGGGGGAGGTTTCTGCAGTGGGCACTGCCAGCCCCCCATCACCACGAGGAATGTCTTTGCCCTTGGCTGAGGGAGGTGACCTGGCTGCTGGAGAGGCCCCCCTCCGCCATGGGGCCAGGAGGAGCTGTTTTGTGACTGCTGCTGGATGGGCTCTGATGCCCGTGGCTGTGCCTGGGAGGGGAGCAATGGGATGGGGTGCTGTGGGGAAAGCAAGAGGGACCCAAATCCTTGCAAGCCTTCCTGAAAGCCCTGCCTCAGCCAGGCGGGCAGTGAGAGTTCATACAGATGCATTGAACAAGAAACACGTATTTGTCCCTGGATGGCACTATGGCATGGTTTGTTTTGTGCGCATCCATGGGAAAAGGATGAATTACTTCTTTGTGTCTAGATGGACTTGGATCACATTGAATTGTTTTAAGCAATAACCTTGCATGTATTTTACACAGCATGCTGTGAGCTGCAAGGTTTTGGAGGAGAGAGTGGTTTATGGGACTCCAGATCACCCTCATCCTTTTGCTTATCTAATGGTTAATTTCTCCTACGGTCTGAATTTGCCTTGTGACCTTTGACATCAGCTGATTCTTTTGCACCAAACATTTGGGGGCACGTGAAAAATGCTTTTGACTAAAATTACGACCTTGTTAATATATTGCAAACTATTTCTACAGGAACAACATCAAAGTTTTATCTGCTAAATAAATATTGTCAGGCTAAGCTAATACACAGAGTGGGTCTGGAAGAATTACCACCACGGAGCAGGCACAGGGTCCAGCTGGAGAACTCTACTGCTCAGCTGGATGATGATCAACACTGGAGCTACAGCAGGTTTGTCTGAGGCAGAGAACCAGCCTCTGTCTCTTCTTGGAAAAGGAAGCTTTGCTAGGGTAGTTTTAAAGGGAATAACAGACAACCGAGCCAGCTGAGTTGGTGACTGCAACCTGCATGGCTTCAGTAAAGTCCAAAGAGACAGTGTGTGGTTGCTAATCAGGGCAGAGGTTGTCCTGGGTTTCTGGAGACAATTGTCACACTATTTATAGCTCCTTTCATGCCAAAGAGAAAAGCAATACATTTATGCTTTCCCTGTACCTTTAAATTCCCTCCTCACCTCTTGAAAACACCCTGTCACATGCCACGTGGGTCAGAGCAGGAGTTTCTTCTGTGACACAGCTGGAAGGACCCTCTACCCCTGGTTTCCTCTTGCTGAGTGTACCGTGTTGTTGACAGTGCAGCACACAACCTCACCACGCCAGAAACCCCTGCTGGTTGGGTTTGTCTGGGGTGGGATGGGCTGTTTTAAGTTAGTATGACAGAGTACAGTGATTATGAGAGGAATAAAGCTGTGGGTCAGGTCTGTCTGACATTTTGTGTATTGTCTGACAAGGTTTTTGGTGAAGCTAAGTGCTCCAAATTTCCCTTTCGGCTCCCTTCACACCAGTGCCAGCTCCCTCACTCTGATCCAATGAACCACTGGTTTGTCTGCGTCATAAAAAACCTGAAGTCCTGTGAAAACACCAGGCACAAAGCACCCACAGCTCCTCTGGGTCACCCAGCCAGGGGAGGAGAATGTGGCACTGAGAGCCTGTCCCACCACAGTCACAGAAGGATGTTTTTATAGAGATTTGTTATTCACTGATGGAAGCACTGACGGGACAGTCACGGCCTCAGACATGCCAGTACTTTGAGTCCTCAATTACCCAGTTCATATAGGAAAAGAACTCAAGGAATACTGCTCTAATAGGCATGTGGTTACTTTTTCCTTAACTTTTTGTTTTATGCCATGTATGGCTGCTGGATTTCTAATCCACCCAGAGGAACCTATTAGACCTCACTTTCTAGCAACACTGCTTTTTATTGTCTTACTATATCATTTATTTTCTCATCCTGATCCTGCAAAACTTTTACATCCAGATGCTGTAGTGCTCTAGTCGCTTGTGTGGCAGAAGCTCAGGGGACCCCAGCCCTGCTGGAGCAGCACAGGACCCAGTGACAGCCTGATATTGTCCCAGAGGTTCCTTAACTCCCGAGTAACTTCATCCTCAGCTGCTGGAGGTAATGGGAGGTGGACCGGTCCTTCGGAGTAATTTCACCTGAGTCATTCCTGAGTGGGCTTTCAGTTAATTGATTTTGTTTGCAAAGGTGAAAAGGAGGAAAAGGTGTACTATTGGTGAGCATGTGCTGTGCCTGCAGAGGTGGTGTGGAGGCACCTTTTCCAACCTGCACGTAAAATGTATTGTGCCTGGTTCTGAAGGTGTACCTGCAGCATGCTTTACAGGATTTACTGAAGTCACTCCTGATTTGCTACAGGCTGTGATTATATGAGAGGAAAATGAAGTTCATGGTTTGCCTGAAGAACCAAAATCAAAGCCAAAGGCAGGAAAGGTGCAGTAAGGTTTCGGGACTGACCGTCTGTCTGTGCAAGCCCCAGGTCTCTCCTGACCAAAGGCAGAGTCCATCTGCTCCAAACACGTCCCACTGGCTGTGCTGGCAGCCCTGGGCTCTCTCACAGCAGCACTCTGGGCATGGCTCTGCCATTTTTAAGGGATTCAGGATCAGGCTGGGACTCCTACACAGCTGTGGTGCCTTGCCCTATTTTATATTCACTGAAAGATTTTTGAATGGACTTCAGAAGCCATTAGGAACTCAAATGTCGACTGGTTAATGTTTTCCTACTGACGCTCTGCTTTGCTCCTTGCCTGCCAGAGTTTCCTGTGACCTATTTGAAATATCACTCTCCTAAGTGAAAATGTGCCTCTCTTTTTCAAACTTGCAAAACTCACAAAAATAAATAGCCTAATTTGGCCAGTTAATAGCCCTCTCCTGGGGCTCCTCTCAGCAACTAAGAGGCCTTTTAAATACAACATTTGTGACTGCGTCATTAAAGCTCTGCATGATCCAAGCAGACTAAACCAAAAAGAAAGAAATGCCTTATTTGATCTAAGTTTTCTTTTCTTTTAAATAGTGACACTAGAGACCCATTTATTTTTAATTACACAATTGCTTTATTAAAAGCCTAAATCCTGCAGTCCCTAGTCATTGCTCAGGCAAAACTGCTATCATTGAAGGAAGAACCTGTAGGAGTCAATCCTAAAAATAGGGCAGCTGACAAAAAGTCTGCCTTTCAAAATGCGTTTGCTTTATTTTTGAAGGATTTCCCAAGTCAAAGAGAACTTGCCTTTGCTTTGCTTTTCAGCTCTGCAGCAATTTGAAAACTGAATTTAGGAAAACAGTCACTCCAGAAAGCAAAACCACCCTCAATTTTCCTTTCAGACTGGATCTGCTGCCCTTTTCACCCCGAAACACCACCCTCTACAGAGCCATGGTAGTATTTACTGGCACAAGATATGCATGAGAGTTCGTAGAATCATAGAATCTCTTGAGCTGGAAGGGACCCACAAGGATCGTCAAGTCCAACTCCTGACCCTGCAAAAAACAGCCCCAGAATCACATTGCGTTCCTGAGTGTTATTCAAATGCTGCTTGAACTCTGTCAGGCTTGGTGCTGTGACCATTTCCCTGGGGAGCCTGTTCCAGTGCCCAGCCCCGCTCTGGGTTTGTTCTGCTCTGCAGGTCCGGGCACGGCTGGAGCAGGGGGAAGCCCACTTTGAGTCCTGCAGCAGCTCTCTGCATCTCTGCCTCACCTGTGAGGAGTAAATCCAGCTGCTGGGAGACTGACAGAGGGCAGGACTGATGCCACTAATCCTGATCCTGTGCTGAACAAATCCTGTGCCACTGATCCCGTGCTAAACAAATGAATTTCTGTGTTTGGACTCTGAAAGACAGATATCCTTGCTGGGTTAAGACAGTGCTGCCAGCAGCAGGAGAGTCAACAGGCTAGCCAGCTACATATACTGGGTTATATTTCTGGGCTAAACTCCAGAGCCTTCAATTTTATTATCTAATTACCCAACCAAACTCATTCATCTTTATTTTTCAGTCTTTCCCACAGATCCCAGTTTAAATGCAGCTTTGCTATCTGAAGTGCTGCCCAGGCACTCTCCACTTGGAAAAATTCACGGTTTCTCAGCTTTATTCACTCAAACTGTGTTTTCTTAGTGTAAAGGACGAATGGCAGAGATCCCAGCCCTGATCAGCAGCAGAGGTCTACATCAGGCTGTGCTGAGATGAAGGTGGCTGCATTATCATGGGCAACTGTACCAGGGGAAGCAAGAGAAAGAAAAGAAACCTCTACTTAAATGTAAGCTTCATTTCCAGTGTGAGGAGTCATTAGATTGCACTCAGGGCTTTGTGGTGTGGCTCACTGCAATGTCTTTATTGCCAAGTATAAACGCCAAGAGTTAGTAAATAAAAACAACGGGGGGAAAAACTGCCCCCCCAGAAGTTAATGAGACATCAGGAATACATCCCTGGACAATGGAGTCCAAGGGGGAAAAAAATCCTGGTGTCCCATCCTTTTTCTCTGCAGGACATGAGCCCTCCCCTCCATATGTTACTGTCGTGTAGATGTAATCCGCGTCCCATGCTGGGGCAGAGGCTCCTGTTTAGCATAACCCTGCCCCTGGGAGGGGCTTATCTCGCAAATATACTGTCTTTTCTGTACTCCTTGCCTTTACTTCCTAAGGGAATGCGCATACTGGCAGGTTCAGTGGGCATTCAGAGACGGCAAATTGCTAGAAAGCAGAAAACCTTCCCCCAGATCTAACACTATTCCTGTTTGCTCTCCAGTTTGCAAGGACTGGGCAGAGGGAGGGAGGGGAGAGGTGGCAGATGCTGTGGAGCATGAGGATGCTGTCTTGCCAGCTTGCTTTCGTCTGAGGGAGGAGAGATGGGAGAGAAGCCCTCTGCAGCCTTTCTCCCTCTGAGGCCCCTTGCAGACGGAGCCCTCCTGGTTCTGCCTCCCAGCCCCAGCACGAAACCCGCTGGATTTGGGGGGCTGTGCCTCATAGGAGGTTGGGGCAGAGGCACAGATGCTTTGTGTTCAGTCTGCCCCCCTGGCCATCGGCTGCTCCCAGGCAGCAGAGCCAGGATGAGCACAGCAGGATCATCCAGGAAGATGTTGGTACTGTGCTGTGCCAAGCTGTGCCATGCAAAGAGCCTGAGAGCAGGAGCTGCTCAGCAGGGCAGCGAAGATGCCCAGGTAGGTGTGTGATGGGAAGGACAAGCCTAAATTCATGCTGAAGGAAGGAACCTTCTGGAGCAGAGCATACCAGGACAGCAGGACACAGAGCAGAAGGGGAAATGGGGATGGATTTGGTCAGGAAGAGGGAATGAGCATTGTCAGGAAGAGCTGCTACCTGTGGTGATGGAGTGCTGAACCCTCAGTGTGCCTGGTAAAAACCCATCGGGCTCCCAGGGTGTGTTGTGCTCTTGCAGGCTTCACTCGGGGACTCTTTCACACCTGGCCACAATTCCGTTCATCCAGCACCTCTGGTACTTCTTGCTTTCTCTCTACTGGCTGTTGTCTAGGCTTTCTCCAGCCAGAGACCCACTGGCTTTATCTTCCCAGATGTTTCTTATGATCTCTCCCATTCTGGCTTTTACCCCTGACCACAAACAGCGCTTGGAACAATTAACACCTTGTGCTCCTAACATCTTATGGTTTACAAGGCAGCTGGTTACTAGGGCAACAACTGCACTTTTTTCTTTCAGTGTATTGACTGAAAATCAACATTTTATATTAAAGGAAAAGAAAAATAATATTCTCTCTAGCCACAGTGAGTTACAACACCATCTCTCCTGTAATCAAGATATTGCTGAATTATGGTGCTATAAACAAACACTTCTGATATAACCACAAACACTGTGGGACATGTAACACATTGGCAGTATATTTCAAATGACAAACTCATTTATTGTGGGGAGTGGAGGGAGAAAACACCTTTCCAGAAGCCATAGCAAGGAATTACAACAAAGAATGACCAGAGCTTAAGGGTACAGGCACAAAGTAATTCTAACATCCTGGCCAGAATAAAGCACTTCGAAGTATGAACAAGATTAGAGCAGTACCACTAGTTCAGGAGGTGAGGAGACGGGACTTGGTTATTCTCTCCTTCCAGCTGGCATAAATCATGATTAATTCCATAGCACTTAATAGAATTACCATGCTGTGAGACTGGTGTAAGGAAGTAGCTCCCAGGAGGGGTTGGGGAAGTGAGCCCACAGCTATCCCATAACCTTTGTAGGCTGGTGTGGAGGCTTCCCTGCTTGCAGGTGGGACTCAAGTAACAATCATGAATCATTAAGGTACATAACTGTCTGGGAGATCAAAGAGATCAGGAGCTTGAGGTGAAAGTAGCTCATGCCAGCTGCTGTGGAGGCAGAGAACAGGCTGGGAGCTGCTTGCCAAAGAGATTTCATCTCTTGCTGTGTTCCAGGTGGCTGCTGGGTCACTTTGGTCAGTGGGATTGGAAGAGAGCCATCATCTGCCTCCTGGATGGTGTGCCGGCCCTGGTGTGTGGTGAGTTCCAGGTCAGGAGACTTCCTTGCCCAAACAGGGTGATTTTTGTATGGTGTTTTACTGTGCCACAGTGTGCTGGGCTGTTCTGGTAGTCACCTGCTGCCCAAGTTGTTAAATCCATGTGAGCTGTCGGTAGTGCCTCTCTGGCCTGTGAATGGGACCATGGATGGAGTGGGGGAAGCAGGATGGGCTGGGCAGCTGTTCAGTGTCTCCCCAGCCACGTACAAAAGGACATCTGTGCTGTGCAGTGGGAATGGGAGAAGGAAATAGGGATATTATCTCCTTAGTAAACCTGCCCCCTGGAATAGATAATGTATATAACCGTCTACGTGCATACGTGAATCTGATCATGATGGAGCACTTGTGATGAGGAACTCCCAGTGCTTAAAGCTTGTTGTCTGTATCTTATAACTTCTGCATTTATGCCAACATGCAGGGTATTTATTAACAGGTTATCTAAAGTTTGCCTGGGGTTTGCAGGTCTGACTTTGAAGTAAAAATTATGTAGATTGTGACGTTTTAAGTGACCTAGCTGACATTACAGGTGAAGATGATCAGGCTGCCAGTGCTTCTGTAAGGCTGGATTTCTGAACATGCCTTTACAAGAACACTGACGTTCTCTGGCTTTAGTTTTAAGTGAGTTTCAGGTTGAGGGGAATAAAGCTTCAAGCAGTCCCACTGTAGAGTTTGTAAATGAGCACAAAAATGCATTGAATGGGAGCCGTTCAGTGTACAGGCTTCCGATGGGTTTGACAGCACAGCTCAAAAGTTCCTTGAATAATAGGTCTGTGATTTCTGGCAGCCTGCAAGTGCTGAACTTCTTTGGATTTCAAAGCAAATAGATACATCTTAACATCTTAAGACCACCCCGTGTCAGCTATCCTTAAAATTATAGCACATAGATTAAAATAAAATGTGTGTACTTGTCCCTCCTGGGAAACGACGGAAGGGGAAAGCATTATCAGAATTCTTTAAACTCATCTTAGCGGTATTGAACCAATTATTTTCTTAAATCTGGGTTTGTTTTCTGCCTCTCAATGAGAACATTTGAAGTCTATCATCTCTACCATTTATGAGTTACCAGTCTGCAAGTGTAAAATTTCCAGCTGGAACATATGGTATCAGAGGGAACAAGGGGGAAATATCTGACTGCTCATGCTCCCCAAACTCCAAATCTACTCCATTTAGTATTTTGCTCACAGTTCCTGCAGGGGAAAATAAAAGAAATCATCTCTGAGCTGAGACCAAGCACTGAACATTTCACCCTGAATAGGAATTTGTTTGAAAAACTTATAAGCAGCTGAAAAGGGAAAAGAATAGAAACTACATTTCTGTTTCTTCACAATGGGCACAACTTAGCAATGCTGATAAAACCTCTCTGAACCTTCTCTAAGTTCTGGCACCTGTTTTGGGGCCTTGCCTCCAGCCAGCACAAGGGGACAGAGCAAGTAGCAGGCCAGAGACCAGTTGGTCTCCTTCCTGATGGTGTCAGTGAGGCTGGGCAGTCCGAGGCTGCAGTGGCAGGCAGTGGGGCTGCTGTGGCCTCTGCACAGACAGATGTGCTCTGCCTCTGAGCCCCGTGGTTCTGGGAGGCTGTGCAGGACACCTTGCTGGCCATGCTGCCTGGGTTAACCCCACTTCGAGTTTGGCCCTGGCCTGAGACTCACCTGCAATGAGACAAGACCTCTGAGATCACCAGGCAACACCAGCTGTTGGGCACTGGGGAGCCACAATGCTCCTGTAATTTGTCAGTTCCTTGCAGGCCTCTTGGTACTCCACTGGGTTGAGCCATTCTTGCATGGGCATCCCTTTACCTGTAACAGAGAATGATCGTGCAGGCCTTCCCTCTGTGCAGGGCAGCAAGTATCCCCTTCCTTTGCTTTCCTGCAGAGCAGAGGCTTGGCCCTGAATAACCAGGCTGTAAGGTGTAAGAAACAGGCTTCTCACTCTTCCTCCTGGCAGAATAAGGGGGCCCAAGCCTGTAGCCCTGGGAATTGATGTGACCAAATCACAGAAGAGGAGCCTTTCACTTGGCAGAACAATGGTTGTGTAGTGCCACATGTACAACCAAATCTATCCTCCCTGCCATTCAGACAGAAAGCAGCTTGTTTTGGAGTAACTTCCCTGGGAGGGGGAGGAACAGATGTTTGAACCAGAAGCGTATGTGACAGTTGGGAGAGACAGCGTGGAAACGCACAGTTGAAAGGAGAAGTCTGATGGGAGTGTGATGACAGCAGCAGGACTTCAGTGACAAGGAGTGGGAAGGAGAACAAGCAGGGAGGAGTGTTACTTCAAAAGCTGAGCAAAGTGCACAAGAAGATATGTCAGGAAAGCGTCAGAGAAAGGAAGAGAGGAAATGTGAGAGTAGAGACAGGCTTTGGGATCTGTCTGCAAGCATGTGTGACCTGTTGCCTGACAAACAGAGAAAGGAAGGCCTTTTATTCCTCTGCCTCCTTCCACCGAGTTAACTCTTCTTGCAGCCAAGCTGGCTGCCAGCTCTGCTGGAACTCTTCAGTTAGTGCTCGTGGAAGGTAAAGGTGCCCATGCTGCTCCAAAGCACAGTGGTTGGAGAAACTGTGTGAAGGGACTGTATCAGGGATGCCCAAGCCTTTCCTCTGCCTTTATAGGGTGGCAGAGTAGCCACAAGCCTTGAGTCTTCTGGACATTGCAAGAGGAGGAGGAGGAGCGGTGACAGTCTCGTAACAGGCTCTGCCTCTGTAACTGTGCCGTGATCACAAGGGCAGAATGCGTGAGGAGAGAGAGAGAAGTGTGTGTGAGAATCCCTCCTGCAGCAGGGAGGGACCTCTCCGGCAGTGCCTTACCCTGGTGACATCAATCACAGCTCTGCAGTGTCCGGTTTTACCTTAGTTCAGCAGATGTGCAAGGCAGACCGGGAACGCGCTGCTGGAGTGTGGAGCCTCGGAGCTGGGGGAGGGGGCACCGACTTCCCAGTGTGCCTTGAGAAACACAAACTGGTCCGTTCTACTCTGTGTCCTCTTGTAGGGCGGGGAGAATTTCCTTAAGTGTGGGGTGAGCCTTGAGATGAAATAATGAAGGGATTGCAAGGTAGGTGCCAGTCACAACCAGCTAGGCCCGGAGATGCAATCTGACACTGGATGTTGCACGACTCGTGACTCCCCCCCTTAACAGGAACACTGGCATTCATTTCTTGGTGTGAAATCCCGGCAAGTTAGAGGCAGACAATATCCCTTACATGGGTGTGCGAGGAGGAAGGCTGAACCAGGGTGATGGAGACAGGTCAGGGTGTGCTGTGTCCAGCAGCTCTGGGGGAGAGAGGTCCCACAGCAGGGACCTGTCAGTGGTATGGGCTGTGTAGGGTTGAGGCTCAGCCAGCAATGCCTTCTTTCATTTATTTATTTTAAGGGTGAAATGGATGGGGAGGAACACGAGGGAAAAACAGTGTCAGGACACTGCAGCAGTGCAAGAGTGTTGAGTGCGGTTGGAGAAATAGCTTGATGAAGGTGTGAAAACCTGGAGGATCTGCCCTTCCTCACCAGGAGAAGCAATGCAGGCTCATGGTAAGGAAAGAAGGAGGTTTGGGGCACCTCAGAGTCAATGCTCAGTTGATGCTGGGAGCTGAGAGTGTCTGGTGCCTTCTGTACGGGTTGACTGGGCTGCAGGATCCTTCTTGGAGCCAGTCTGAGGAGAGCAGCCATGGGCACTTATCACTGTGTGGCTTGTACTGGCTGTTCTTACCCCAAAGCTGTGGTGAGGGGCAGAGAGGGAACGGCAGGCTACCAGGGTGGCCTCAGACAGAAGGAGCACAGAGGAGCAGGTACCTTGGTGTTTTCAGCCAAGAGTGAAGTATTTTGCAGCAGGATAGGGTTGAGTATCCCCCAGATACTTGGCTTTGTGTAGCAGAATCACACCTTTCTTCCAATTAACTTGCACGGGATCTTGTGCAAGTTAATTGTAAGAGTCAGGGTCAGACCCAAGTTGCATTTTCTAAAGGTACTAGTGCAGGTACTGAAATTAAATTCTCATGAGTAAAGATCTGTGTTCCCTGCAGTCTGAACTCAGAACAACAGAGCAGCCTTTAGTCTCCGGAGAACATATAAAAACCTCCTCTGGGTCTGTGTTCCTTGTAAAAAAAAATTTAGACAGCACTTGCCACATCTGACAGTTGCCGGCCCTTGTTCAGTGTGATCAGGGCACTGCGTACTGAATTAATCAGTGATTTGACTCCATTCTGCCTCATACCTGGGAAACAGTACATCACCAAACCCTGGAAAGATGCTGGAGTGTCTCTGGAAAGCAGATTGCAGGACAACACTGGTGATTTCTGCCTAAGTCCTCCCAGCCTGGGCTTGCAGAAAAGGTTTCCTTGGGACCAGCAGCCTGACTTCCTCAGGCTTTTGCTGCAGCCACACTGCTGGCAGAGCAGAGCCGTATATCATCCGGCATTTTATGTGTGCCTAGGAAAGGGAGCCTGAATCCCCTTCCTGCACGGAGAGCTGCCAGGCTGGAGGCCAACACACAACCCTCGGCGTTTTTTTTATTTACTATAAACCTCTTAAATGAAGGCTGGGGGATGTTTTTCATTTACCATCTTACTGTATGGAACCAATCACTATAAATTTAAATGGAGAGCTGGTGGGAGCACACTTACCTTTTATATCATAATTGTGCGAGTGCCGCTGCCTAACAGCTATTAGGATTATTCAGAGCTTCTCAGATTTCGTTGTAAAACATTAGGCTGCGAGAGGTACTGTAAGGGTGTGATTATCCAAAGAGGGTAAGTAGTAGTGAGGGTTGTTGGCCAGAATTGCTACAAGAGGGAAGAAATGCTGAGTAGCTGGAAGTAGAGGAATTTGAGGAGCATAATCTGCCATTCAGAAATACCGTGCTCTGTGCGTGGAGAAATCCCACCTGATTTCTATCTGGATCTACACCGGCTTGACAAGTTTGATTTAAATTGTCACCAGGAGCGATTCAAATCCTTGGCTGAGCGTAGGTGTCAGCCCCGTGCTCCCCTGCAGAAATCCTAACACAGCATACGAGTCCCACTGGCACTTGGGACGTGCTGCAGTATCCCACCGGTGTGGCCACGCTAGCTTGGGGCATCCGAAAGTCACCTCTTCCCTTGATGGGGTCGACAGGTCCTGTCACAGGTCTGGCCGTGCTGGCAGAGCTCTGCTCTGAGCTGGGGCTTGAAGGGGCTGTCGGCCTGGGGGAAGGGGTGACCTGTCTCACTTGCTGCCCCTGCTGTGGGCGCAGCCTCCCCTCCTGAGCAGTGCCAGGAGCTGGGAGAAAAGCAGAGGGTCAGATGGGAGATAGCCTGGCTAGAGAGGAGCAGGACCCGGGCTGGGGGAACTCGGGGCACTGAAGCCAACTGGTGAGTGGGGAGTCGCTGCTCTGAGCAGAGCCAAGGAAGGAGACAGTGCCGGGAGGCTGCTTCGCTTCACCTGGGCGTTGAACACCTCACAGCATCACCTCTGCAGGGACAAGGCATTGCCAACTTCTTCTAGGAGGCAGGGAGAAAAGAGCAGTTCTGTGTATACATTCCTCTGCTGCCTTGATTCTTCACCTGTGATTGAGATTTTAATTTTGCATCCCATATGATTTTCCTGTTGTAACACACACCTTTGGGCTGTCACTGTAACAATGCCTTTTCTTGGCAGAGAAGGCAAATCTGAAAGGAAGCCCTTGAGCACTCTACTGTGCGAGTTTCTCAAATGATGGCTGTGTTTCTCCCTCTCGTTCAGCCCGTTTTCAAATAATTTTCATGCTGGGAATAAATCTGAGTGCAAAACAATCTTGTTCAGCATATGATAACCAGAGACAATTGTAAGTACACAAGCAGCCACATGGAAAACAAGTGAGCTGATGGAAGGACAGAAAGAGCACAAGACAACCCAGAGACCACAGTTACCATGTTCACAGTAAGATCAAATAACTCTGCCATTTACGTGTAATTACATGGGTTTTTTTCCCTCAGGAAAATGGGGTTCTGGAAAACACTTTTAGTTACAAAATTTTTATCTTCCCAGTTTGTGCAGTGGTGGAAAAAATACATCTCCCAACAACAAACATACTATGGGCCAATTAAAATTAAGCAACTCAAAGCTAAATTCTGTCCTGAACTTCATCTGTGAAATTCTAGTAAATGCAGTGGGGTTTTGTAATCAGAGGTCAGGATTTTACTAGTTTATAAATCAAAGAACAGCAGGGGCTGTGCAGGGTCTAAGCTATTTGGATATTCTTAAATGCCACACTAGGCTGCTGTTGCTATCCTGAAAGTGTGTTGTCACTGATGATACTGGGAAGGAAGTTTGGCAGATTTTTTATTTTCATTTTGCTTTATTATTTTCAGTATGTTTGTCTATCTTATGTCATTGAAGCTGTTTTTCTTTGAAAAGCATCTGCTTTTAGTTGGGGAAAAGCATAAAGCTGAGACATTTGGAGGAATTTTATGAAACACTTGTCTTGACATGAGAAGTTGTAATTATTAGAAAAGTTAATTACAGATATACAATACACCCCCCAATCTCAATAGACAATGTCTTTTAAACCTGAAATGGGTTAACAAACCTGAAAAAAATTTTAATAGCACAGTTTTGGGTAGGGAAGTTCATCTTCCTTTAAATCGGTTCTTAATGTGTCTCGTATACGTATGTATGTGTCTAAAAACAATATGCCCAAATGAAACAATTTAAAAATAATTTTAACTGTAAATATATTTTCTATTCATTCACTGTAATATTCCTACACTCCTACGCAACACAGGAATTAAATAAGTTGACAAAACATGATGTCCAATGAATGTAAAGCAAGAAGAATTCAGGAGCACTTGGCAGAAATTTGCACCCTTTTAAATTAAATTTCTCCGGAAAACAATTGTTTCTTCAACATCATCAAGAGTCAATGTAAGCACTTGTTGGTAGCAACCTGAGTTAGATGCCTTGTCACAGTTTATGACTTTCCTGGGCTTTTCATTGATGTAAAGATATTCGTGTAAGTCCCAACTGTGCATTGCAAAACTTCCCTTCCTCTCCTTCATTGCTTATCATCCTGTTGACCTCCTTATCTTCCTGCTGATCTACCAAAACACCTGCATGGTCCAGTATCAAGTTTGAGCCTTATGTGTTTTGGTTTTTGCTCTGGTGTCTTAGCTCAGGTCCATCCTCACTCCTGGGCACTGCTTGGGAGGCACCTGGACTTTTGATCTTTCACAGAATCTCACCTCCAGGCTCCGGTACCTCAGGCCTTGCTGGCAGTTTGGCCCATGCCAGCACAGAGGTGTACTCAGGGGAACTGCCCAGGATGGACCCAGCTGCCCTTGGAGGCTTTGTGGCCCATGTCTGTCTCCAGGACTCGAGGCAGTCGCTCTAAAATCAGCCTGGTGTGCTGAGGGAGCTGCTGTCATAACAGTGTAGCTGTATACCAGTGCAGTACTGAAAATATCCCTGTCTTATTGATAGTGTAATTTGTGGCATTTAGTTAATTGTGTACGTTCTCTTTTAGTGGAAATAAACCTAGAATTATATAACTAATCATTTTTCCGAAAGCAGGGAGTCACTCAAGGCTGCTGCAGCAAGAGAGCCTACCTGAGTAAGCCAACAACTTCCAGTTGTTCGAGCTGCTGTTTGCTGTCTGTTGCTATGGTGAAGTGATGGCACAAAACTGATACCAAAAAGGAAACAATATTTTCTGAACAGATTTATAAGAAGAAAAAAAAATGTATAGGGGACAGAGAGGTCATGGGGAAGAGTGGGGGAAGCTTAAGGGGCTTTCCTGAGCCAGCTTTTCTCCTTGCTTTTTGAACTGAAGGTCCACTTGACCCTTTGAAGGCAATCCAAGAATCATCCTGTGCAGTGTCACCCCAGTGGGTTTTTTTACAACCAATTAAATATTCCCCTAAACTGTAAATACTTATAACTTCACATCTTTTCCTTTGCTTTTCCTGCGTCTAAATGCATATGGGCAATGTATTCATTTCCCAGCTTTATGGTCAATTTTGGAGATCGTAAGTCCCAGCAGTGTAGTGCAGGTCATAGATCAAGAAAAGCTGCTTTACTCTCCACCTCTGCAGCCCCTATGTTGTTTATGTCTTTTCTGACAATCGGATTTTTAACCCCTCCTCAAGCCCTGATGTGCTAGCAGTGTGTTCCCCACCCGGCTGCAATCACCCAGTGTTCTCTGTGTTTTCCTACACTCAGACCTTCAGCCTACTTTAGATGCCAGCTGGAGCAGCTGGACTGTGCAGAGCAGCCCCACAGCTGATTGCCCAGCAGCCTGACCAGGCGGGGAAGAGACCAAGCACTCGGTTCACAGTTCCTGTGGAGAGAACTCATCTTTCCTTCTCTCTAGCCAAGGATTTTGCATGTCACTCCCTGTCTCACTGTGACACTGGAGACAGGCAGCCTATCTTGATAAGTTACAAACCACAGCCAGACTCAAAGCTCCATTCAGACACTTGTTGGGAGATAGAGGAGCACCCAGATTATGCCTATTGCAGAACATTCTCCTCTTTCGTTCATCTGAATGCGAGTGGTTTTAGTGCACCATCTCTGTATGCTGTGTGCTGCCGTGGTCCTGTTCTGAAGTGTGGACAGCGGCAGGATGGCCAAAGAGGAAAGGATGCACACTGGAGTTCAGATACTGCTGAGTGCAGGGGCTGGGTGTGGGGAGGGGGCAGGTATTCATGGCTTTGGGAACAGTTATTTGGTGATCTGAAAGCAACTCCCCTTCTAGCAACGTTTCAGGACTGAGAAATAAGTATCCAGTGCAGCTTTCTTGTTCCAGTGCCAGACGTTCTGATTGCTTCGTTTAGTGTCACATCAGTGGTGTCTGAACTACACCTTAGCTGTATCATCACCGACTTCTTTCTAATGTGGGGTCATGCCTCCCTTTATATCCAGCCCTTTGCTGGACTGCTGTTGGGTTGTAATTGCATTGGATTCTTAATAGAGTTTCTTGGTCTGCTGTCACAGCGTGATTGCAAGAACTTGTGTTGCATTGAATGTGGTCTTGATTACTTGCCAATTAAAGTGCAAGGGAAACACTTACAATCTTCTCCTTTAAAATTGCATCTAGATTCCACCTCCTCTGAAGGCTGTGGGAAACTTGCAGAGGTTGTTTCCAGTTGTCCAGTCTTCCTACTTTTAGCCTTTGACTTGGTGGGGTAGGTAGATAAATATGCTTTTTAAAAATTATTATTATTTGCATTCATTAAATGCCCCCCCCCCCCTTTTTTTTGGTGTAGTTCTGTGCATGTGAAGCAGATGCAGAAAGGCCCTGCTGAAGCTGAGTGTTGCTCATCACTCTTATGCCAGGTCACTTGGGGTTTACAAGGTTTGGGATAGTGCATCTTTAAAAAGAAGATACGTGAAAGCAGATGGCCCTGTGGTAGCTGAGCATGGAAGGAGACGCCTGAAGAAAGTGTGTTGTGGCAGGAGGGATGTGTTAGATGAGGAAACAGAGACAAGCCAGGAATGTAAGGAGGCAGTATGCAGGGGGCACACAATTTCCAGGAGTCTGGAAGCGTGGGAGGTGCTGTACTGCGGTGGCAAATCTCGTGGAGCAGGTGTGCAGGGGCAAATTGCCTGCCTGCCACCCCCTGGGCATCCTGGCAGCGTGTGCTGGGAAAGAGCCAGGGCCGAGGTGTGAAGAGAAGCAAAAACAGGGAGAGGAGAAGGAAAAGGAAGGAAAAAGCCCCACGAGGAATGTGGACAATATGACAAGACACAGGGGGGAGCCCACCTGTGAAGGTAACCGTGAGTTTCTGTTTATCTTGCCTGTGGTTATACTGCAAGGAGGTTTTGAACTGCTGCCTAGTATGACTGTCAATTATTTTAACTTGTATTTCTCACCTCACTTCCCATGAAGTGCATTTGACAATAATTAATTTTGTGTGTGCAACTGAGAGTGTATCCTACTCCTGCAGAGGTGTCAGCTTAATGGGATATGGCTACAGGGGATAACAGGCTGTGCCACCCCATTAGGGATTTTGGGGGGTCACCTGTTCATTTAGGCTAATATTTTAATTGTTGGAACATCAGGTTTCTCATAGCTGAATTCGGAACAGATTAACCTCTGTCTCCCTGAACTTGCATGCTGCCAAGCTCCTTAAACACCATGGCTAATTTTATTTTCTACTTTCAGCATGTATTTAAGATAACTCTTTTTGTTTCGTAGGTTAAAGAGGAAATATTCTAACTGGCTGAGATCCCAGTGAGCAATTACAAATATTTTATTATAGTTACGGGACTTGGAATTCAGCCTCAGGCTGTGGGCATCAGAAAATCCCTGTGTGGAAATCCCAAGTGTTGTAAGACAGGGAGGGTTTTGTATGGAGGGATTCCTTCTCATTTTACTGAAATAAAACTCTCGATTTAAAAATAAAATAAAAAACTTGGACTTGTAAATGAAAGCTCTGCAATCAGCTTTTGACTACACCAGTTAGAGAAGGGTTAATTGAGCCTCTTCATCTCCATTGCATGTTAACACAGAAGGTCAGTGGTGGGAGAAGCCAGGTCCACACTGAAGGCTTTTGAAACAGCCCTCTAACTAGCCTAATGAATATGCTGGTGAGATGAACAGGTCATTTAACACTTTTCATGTCGCTATTGTCCATCCAACCTTAAATGTCAACTCTGTCACTCTGGTAGGCTGGTTCTGCTTAAAAAGGTTTCCTGGCTTTGTTAGATTCCTAGAAGGGATTTCCCCCCATCCTTGCTCCTAATTGCTGGCAGAGCCCTACGGATGTATTTGTATCAGCCTTTTCATTCAGGTCAAGTCTTCACTGGAGAATTTTGCCAGTGGGTACGGGTTATGAAGAGATGCGATGCAGATAGAAGTGGAAGCGCCAAAAGCAGTTATAATTATCCTGCTGGAACTGCAGCTCAGTGACCACAATGGAATGACTGGCTGAGGCCAGGATGCTTTGATACCTCTGATGATATGCTGGGGTTGCTGTGCCCGTGCTAGGACCGTTTCACAGGGCTGTTGAGAGGGAGCTCAGCTGTCTGTGAACCATCCGAGTCTGCTGCGGTCCCAGCCTCGGGAAGGGCTGTGAGTGGGGCTGGTGGAGGGCACCTTGTGCTGGCACCTGCCTTGTAGCTAAACCCTCGTGACAGAGGGGATATCCCTGATCTGGTGTTTCTGGCAGGGCTGTGAGCCCATCTTTAGTGTGCTGATGTTGAATGTCCAGGTTGCTTGAAGCAACATCTCATGGGAAGCAAGTTGCATACCTGAGAGAGCTGAATATTTATCACAGATGTTTTCCTGAACTTCCTCACCCTGTGAACAGCAAGCATGTTTCTTCTTGGGAGACTTCTATTTTTCCTGTGACCCATGGCATTCTGTGGCCTAGAAGGCCTCAGAAAATTACTTCTGATCTCAGGAGGACTGCAGACAGCTTTCCTGTGGGATTTCTTGAAGGCTCCTGTACTCCTTGCCTTGAATAAGCTTCCCAGTGCCATGGTCTGGAGTACAACAGCATGGGTGCTTCAGATTTAATGCCACAGTCATGGGCTGAACATATTCCAAAGGTGGGAAAAGAGCAAATGGACCGATGCTGCATTGGTATCCAGTTGCAGCTATTTGCCCCTGCAGACTTTCTTTGCTTTCTGATACCTGCAACAGCTGATATAAAAAGGTGGAAATTCAGGTATCAGCACTGAAAAGTGAAGGCTGATAGGGTGAAATAGCACATATCCAAGCATGTATGCTACAGACCAGAGGAGCTTATGAGACTATTCCCCGTAATGCTGCCAAATCTGAGTCCAAGAAGCCCCTCAGTAAGGGAACTGCTTTGACAATACACTGTGTGTTTGAGCTGCTCCTCCAAAATAGGAACCAGGTAAATTTTATTCCTCCTGGAAATTATGGTATATGTTTGGGAAGTTTTTCAGCACAATGGCTCATTTTGGGGATATCATTGTATCGAAGGCCCAAGTAATTTTTCTGTGACTGGTGTACTTGCAATTCACTGAGATGCTTTATAATTTCAGTGTGTGAGTTCACACCAGCCTCTTCCTAGCTGCTAACAGGTGATGCTGCCCATGATGAAGATACCGAACACAACAAGCACAACATGCTCTGACCAATATTAGACAAACCCAGTAAGGACATCACAGCACTTCAGCTCTTCAGCTGAAATCGTCCCAGGTGCTGAGCAGTGTAAGCAGCAAAAGCTTGAGCACAAGTTAATGTCAGGCTAACTTCCTAATCAGACAATCTGGATTCATACTGGGAAGATTGTTAAAGGTCTTGTGGACTAATCTTTAACACGCAGTTGTTGTCCTCCATGATCCTTCCAAGGCATTCATGGTCTCATTGATGGGAATGAGATGGTGGAGGGACATTGTGAGAATGGCTGGATGAGGTGTGGAGCTGATCAGTAGTGATCAGTGTTCCACAACACTCCCTAATGGCTCTGGTCCTTTTCAGCGCTTTATTTCTGAACAGCTTAAGTACATGGTGGGCTTAATTTGCTGGCCCTCTGGCACAACAGGAGAAGGACAGAGCTGTCAAATCCCACCAAGCTGTCACTAATGTTCAGATGAGATGTGGCTATTGGCTGAAGAATATGTGAACTTACTCTAGACTTCAGGTAGTTACAGGGAGCAGAAGAAGGCAATTTCATTTGAGGATGACTTTCCTGAATTTGAAATATATTTATGTAGTCCATTGATTTGTTGGAGGAGTCCTCAGTGACTTCAGATTTTTTCACAGCTGCCTCCCTGTTCCATCATCTCCAGTGGAAGAGAAGATGCTGTTCCATCTTGGCAGGTAACAGCATGGTCTCAGCAGTTTGTATCTCTGCTGTTTCTTGGACAGCACCAACATCATGTCCATGGGCCAGAAGTCTTCAGTGTTTGGTGATGCCGCCTGGGACAGGTCTTTGCCATCCATCTCCTCAGCAACAAGCCACTGCAAGTATTGGCAGCTGTCTGCTTCCTATGGGACCTTGACCAACATTTTAGGCCTCAGTCCTTATATTCAAGATCTTGCCTGACCTAGGTCCCTGCTGTAGGATGTAGGGTATGGCTGACGGTTGCTTAAAAATGTGGCATGTGTTTGCAAAATAACTCCTGCCTGATGGGGATCAGGTCAGGACTTTCTGAAGGGAAGGTACAGAACTATGTATTGAGCTCCCCTACCATCAGGGCAAACATTGCTGCCGGCTGTGCCAAAAGCCAGGCATCCCAAAGTTTCTTTTAGTTGTGGTTTTCTTCTCATGCTTCCTATAGCTAAATACATGGTAATATGTAATATTAAAAAAAATCCCAACCCCAAAACTCCCAAAATTTACCAAACCCACACTTGGGAGTGTTCCTGCTCCTGGCTGTATCCTTCTGCACACTCTTTTCTTTGCCTTGGCTCTGGTACTCACCTGACTCCTTGGTACACTGGTTCAGTCCACTAATCCATCAAAAAACTAACCCAGCATAAAAGGAGGAAGAATTTTGGGCTTTGTTTACTTTTTTTGGGTTAGTGAGCTGCCTTGTCTCCAAGAGGGGCCAGGAGAGGACAGGTGAGCTGCATGAGGAAGGGGGACTGCATGGCCTGGAAGAAGTTGCAGCAAAGGATTAGATTTGCTCAGCCAACTTTCTGGGTTGTTCTCTTGGTGCACGGCAGGAAAGAACCCAGACTCGGGGGCCAGGTGCAATGTGTGGGGCTGAGGGCACTGCAGGAGAATTGCAGCAGTGGCAGTTCTGGGGGTGAGTAGAACCTTTCCCTCTGGGGGTTATGTTCACCCATTTGCCACTCAGCCCTCCTCTGCTTTCAAAAGCATGCTGCGAGTGCTAGGATAAAACCTCCAACCCAGCTGTGTCTCAGCTACCAAAATATCTCCTTTGCCCCTTGGCCAGCTGTCAAAACTTTCCCAGCCTTCCTAGAACAAGCATCTTAGGGAATGTTTCTCTTGGCTGATGGGAAATCGGGGGGATGCTCTGAAGACGACTACGGGACTGCGTGTTGGATGCCAGCTGCCTCTCCTAAGCCAGCTCCTGAACAACCTATCCATCCCCTCAGTAATGCTCTCTGCTTGGTGTGCTCTGGAGGGTGACAATGTGGTTTGAGGAGGAAAGTGCTCCAGAAAAAGGAATTGTGCAACTCCAGAGCTAAGAAAAAAGTCTTAATTATTCAACTAGTTTGGAACACTTGAAAGTATCCCTAAAAATAGGTGAGAGGGATGTTTGTCAGCTACAAAGAGATTACCTGCAGTAGTATTGCTTGTCTTATTTTATGATGATGCTACAGAATACAGTCCCTCAGGTAACCTCATTAATGTTTATGAATGAACCCCTTGTTTTATACTCTTGGTTTTAGAAGGTAGAAATAGGGCAAGAGGCTAGTAAGACTGATTTTATCATATATGCTTTGAAAAGCCCAAGGACACAGCTGTAAGGTCTCTATAAGCATATGGATAACAATTGGATTTGGGTGCTTGCTAGACCGCCTGAGATGTTCCCTAAGGGAGAAATCCAGGCAGGACTTTGGCTAAAATCCTGGGTGAAATTCTGCATGCTTCCCAGTGGATCTGTCAGCAGGAGGCTGGCACTCTTCTGTGTCTCATCAGTTGTTTTGTTTTGATCTCTTCCGGCAAAGGCAACCTGTGACCATATGTTGTTATAGCCATAAGCGCTTCCACAGGGCAGTATCTGGTAAACTCTGCTGCCTGACAGCGGCTCAGCCCAGGGTGGAGGCTTCTTTTCACTATCTGTTCCTTAAAGAGGGCAACTGTTTCTTCTGGCTATCATAATAGGGTGGCAGTTACGACCAGCGCATAACAGTATGGGGTGGTTTCTGAGTCTTACCGCCCCATCCTTAAAAATAACAGTTCTTTTTTCCGAGCCAACCAGCAATTGTGGTCAGCCACGAATACCAGTTTAACCATTTGGCAGCTGCCCTATAGGAAACAGCTCTTTCCAGGGAGTCCAAGGAGCCTGTGGCCGTAGAGCCACACTGGGCTGGTTTCAGTCAGCAGGGCACACTTACGGATTCCCTTGTATGCAACCAGCTTCTTTAATAACAAGCAAACCCTGGAAAGTTAGTACCAAACAAATTGTAGAAGTGTGTTAGAACTCAAGTTCCATTCAAGTGGATTCTCTATTTGATGAACAAGTGGGTAAAACTCTGTTCCTCCCCACACAAACACGCAGCTTCTTGCTCTGTAGTTCCTTTTCCACCCGTCGTGTGTTGGGACTGTCAGCAGAGTTTATTTTGGGCTCGGTTCCACTACGCGCAGTAGTAGCCGGCTCCGCAAACAGTGCACTGCAACTGGAACCGCCCCTTACGGCTTTAGGGCAGAAAGCAGCAATAACGGGTTATTGCCGGCCCGCGGGGCTACCCCTCGCCCCCGTGGCTCCGCGGCGCTGGCAGCGGGACCGGCGGTGCCGGAGCCCCCCGGTGCTCACTCCCCGCTCGG
>VYZQ01007859.1:14304-27891 GCA_013400655.1 Mystacornis crossleyi
AGTTTTTGAATACACTACTGCATCTACTGTAAGTTACAAAATCTGACTTGGTTCAAATTATACTTTCTGCTTCTTAAATTTCTCTTGCAGAATTTTTCCTAGTCTTCTTCAGTTATAGCCTGCACTAAATTCCAAAACCAAGGTACTGTGTGTAAATGCCTAGTTGACGACATTTGATCATCTGGATCTGAACAACATCATTATTGGAGAGCTGCTAAATGATTATGCTGTGGCAAACATAAAATAAAGGCTACTCTAGCACACAGAGCAGGAAAAGATGAGACAAACAGTCCACAGGACTGAGAACAGTTGCTTTCCTAGGAGGTAATTAATGGAAACTCAGAGTCACACAAAGTTAGTAAGAATGATGAGCCTTTGCTACAACAGTTAGAGAAAAGCCTTAGAAGATGGATGTTACAGGAAACAGCAAAGGCTCTATTTCCCAGTCATTTAGCATATGCCACTTGAACTCTTGCATCAATAAATACCTTTTTTAATCAAAATATTCCATGACATGAAAGAATTCGCCTCAAACTTCTTAAAAAGTCACCATCCCTTTCACATGTAAAGAATGCCTAATGGTTTTCTTGACACTTTGAAATGGCATTTCTCAGTCACAGGAAATCAGAGAAGGAAGAGTTGATAACTGTTGTAGGGGGTTTGTGCAGTGTTCACTCTTTGTTTGGCTGTAGACAATTTAAGAAATGTTTCAAATCTGGCTGTAGAGTACAAACATTAGGGCATTTAGATTGAATGCCGGAACTTAACCTATGATACCACTTAGCTTGACCTATACAAAATGCCAAGGTTCTCATTTTTTAAAGCCTACAGTACAAACTGGGAAAAAATTCAGCAACATGACTCAACTGCAACATGCTCGCTCACCTGAAATGAAGCCAAAAGTTAATATAACTTTCTGTACCTTTAATTGCACTTTGGATTGCAANTGACAAATCAAATGCTCTGTGCAGTTCCTATCTATCTGGACTCCTTCTTCTTTCAACAACTTGTCTGTGATGTGGTTAGTTTTCTGGAAATTATTCACAAGTCATTTTAAAAAATAATTGTTATCTTTTAGTTTGTCCATAAAAGTTTCCTGGCAAATTTTTCTTCTTTCTAAAAAGATTTATTGGGAAAAAGATGTAAATAGCGTAGATAGGCACAATCTTTTCCCTTTCTTGCCTTTTTTTTTTTTTTTTTTAATGATCTTGTAGTTTAGATATCAGGATAACTGGTCTCAAGGGAATGGAGGCACTTTTAAGGGAATGTTAATTATTCGTACAATTGTTGAGCTAGTTATCAGATTGCTGAGTTTCTGGAAGACCCAAGGTAGCTTCTGTTGATTTACTTTTGTAGCACAGTTGTTGAGAAACTAACAGTGATGTATTCAGACAACTTCAGCCTGTCACTGCAAATCTGAGAATCTACTTGCTGAAAGGACCTGATAAGCTTGTAATGGAAAACCCTAGAGGCATCTGGAGTGATTGTCAGGGATGGGTGAGGTAGGGATGAAGCTACTTGCTTCTCCCAAGCTTCCCTGGTGATATGTTTTGGATAAGACTGAAGTACTTGTAGAGTAGCAGTGAAAGGCTGTTCCCTTCACTTTGCCCCACCCAGGCTATGAACATCACCTACACCTTTTTTTAGGAAACTGTGTGTTCCCCCACTTACCTATGGGAGTCAGCTATAGCTGTGGGGAAGGGGAAGGGGAAGTTCACCTGGCAGAGGGGCTTCTCTTGGAGAAGCAACAGATCCCACAGGCCTTGCGGACACCTCCTGAGCTTGTGAATGTCAGCATCTTTAACCTCTGTACTTCCTGGAGGGAAAGGGAAGGAAGAAACCCACCCATCATCACTGCACCCCCTTTGCCTGCTGGAAACTCCTGGCAATGATACCCGTTTTGGGGGTAGAAAATTGGGGTCATGGGAGTTTACATCTGGAATCTGAAGGTCTGTTAGTAGCCACAGGTAGTGAGCACTGTGACTTTGGGGCAGATTCTCCCATCATTTTCCAATCTGGAGTCTAGTAGTACACATTCAACTATAAACCTCCATGGAGAGATTTTTCAGGTTTTTGTATTTCATATGAATTTTCATCACACTAATGACACGGCCCAAGATGATTGGTACTAAATAAGGAACAAACTATAATGCGTTAGCTTGCAATTTAGAGGTGAGACCTCTTGTAGTGAAAAAGTGACAGACTGACAAAATTTCCTCCAAACACTTTTGACCGGTATAACAATTTTTTTAGTTTAACACGTTTTTTCCCTTGAGCACAGACACCAAAAGCCGTGAGTGTTTTTCCTGGTGTGATGTCTTCTTGACAGCTGTGCTCAGGGAAGCTAGAAAGCAGCAGAATTACACTATTAGATGCTCTCGAGGGTTTTACTTCTATTTTCATTTCATTTTGCTAATTCCTGAAAGTTTCAATAATGTATTGAAATGAGTCCCATCAAAATAATGTTGGACACCTGGGAAAAAACCCCACAGATCTGACTTTCATCAGTGATTGCATACATGTTTTTAAAACTGCTTTCAAGTGATGGTGTAAGCAGTAATGCTCCATGCTAATTTGGTACATCACCACATGACATAATGTAGCAAACAGCATTTTGGAATTTTAACCACATGGAGAATTCTCCATCATTTTCAGAAATAATTTTCTTCTTTTGGTGAGAACTTGAAGGAAGCAAACATATCCTGAGGGGTCGGTTTAATATGAAGATATATTGAGGCTCTATGTAGTATTCTTGTCTTTTACTTGTTTTTGAAATAATAAATACTTTTAAAAAGCTCCTCTCCATAGCATTAGTATAGCGTACTATTAGTGTAATGTTATATGCACAGATTATTCAGCCAGATAACAGACAGATGGTAAAAGAGAACTTTTGCTCAGCTCTGTGTTAGGTTAGGATTTGATGTAACTGATTTAATAATTTTTACAACTTTTTTATTAGGACATATCTAAGATCCCTCAGAAAGCAGCAGTTGCTCAAAAGTCAATTTTCCAATCACTGGTTTTCTGCAGAAAGCAGAAATGCAATTTAGGTCTCTGCAGACTTCTCGATGAATGCTAAGAAGATAACTATTAAGAAATAAAATTTTGATAAATGGCAGAATGAAAATATATATACACACATAGAAATGTTTTAGATTTTTAAAAATTTTAATATAAGTAAATAATTATAAGCTCTGTAGTATGTACCTCTAAAGACATTTTATTTACAAAAGTTACTTTCAAATCCCTTCATTTTAATGTAGTTGAAATCCCTGAGCTATAACAGATTATATAAGGCTTTTAAGTTCACTTATTTGGAGAGAAAACCCTTCTTTTTTTGGTGTCTGGGATGGTCTCAGAACAGTTTTGAGACTGATTTCAAATTTTTCCCCATTGCTTGGTTTCAGGCGTGCCCTTGGGGTGGTCCTGAGCCAGCAAGAGGTAGTGTGTGTTTTCCTAATGACTACAGGCTTCTTGGCTGGGAGGTCCCTGCCAATCCCAGGCTCCTTGGCTGCTGAGGGGCTCCTCCTGGCACACAGCATGACAGGGCACAGGATGTGCAGCCCTTCAGTCAGGGCAGGGCTGGTTTGCATTTCTTGGAGTGCAGGAGCGCCAAGCTGTTGACCCCCAGGCCTGGGAAACCCAGCACACACTTTGGCCAGGGTGCTGTGGCTCCCGGTCACTGGTTACCTGCAGCTGGGATTCATTGGTGCTGGCTTGCTCCAAGCTTGCACAGCCTGTGTGCCATGGAATGCAATCCATCCTCTTCTTCCTGTTTCTGGGAGGTTTTTGACATCTGAAAGCTTCCAGTTTTGTTACTGGAGAGCCCCAGCTGATTTCCTCCTCCATGCATGTTCCTGTTACTGTTCTGCGTCTTGTTTCATGGTTGTGTTGTGTTTATTTGAAATCGGGGCTTTTATACTCATTTTCAGTGGTTCATCTCTTCCTCCTTTCATTTGCAGTTAAAGAAGCTGTTATTAAGAATAATCCCAATATCCATCTATTTAAAAAGCATGGGTTTGAAAAGCGTTCCTAATATTTCTAAAGCCAAATATTTCCTCAAACCTCATGACTCCAGAGGAATAAGAGCACAGGTATGGATGTATTTAAGAAAGACCTAATACTAACTAATTTTCTGCCCCAGGTGGGGGTTGTGCCCCACAATGCTATTTAAAATTGACCTTGTGAGTAGTGAGGTAGGGATGTTTTTTCTCGCAAAGATTTATCTCCATGTTTGTTCCCAGGATTTTGCAGAGCTGTCTGTCTAGAATTTCCACATTATAAATGGCTCTTGTTTTGGTAAAGTTTGAATTATTTTCATTAGCTGGTCACCTGGGGCCTGACCAGAGTCAGGCTAAAAACTTCAGACAAGCACTACAGCTTTTGCAATCAGTCTCAGTCTCTCTCTCCTGTCATCCCCAAGGAAATGAAAGGCAGAAACGTTTATGCTTCAGGTTAATGTTTTAGAAGTGTTTGAGGCAGGAAGCAAATGGACTTATTCATAAGTTCCTTGAGGATGTTTTGTTTCAGTCGTGAGGACTGAAACTTTCCTGAGTAAAGGCCAGTCAGCAAGAAGTGACCAGGGGCAGGGTCTGCCTTTGGGATGTGCTCCAAAACCCGGGCACCTGGAGCGGATTCGCCTTTGAGAGCCTTTCTGGCAATCCATGCCTAACTTTGGCATGGACTTTGGGAGCTCAGTCATAGAGGTGACTCATATAAGTCTCAAACTTAGGTTAGATTAGGAGAAACTGGAAATACCTAGAGCTGTATAAAAATAGTCACACAGGAGTGAAAGGAAGGAGCTGGAAGATGCCTCTCATTTACCCTAAGGAAGAACCATATAATTTAATTGCTTACATAAATAAGGATCCTTCTGGAGGATGCCTAATTTGGAATATCACATCACATTTAGCGATAGACCTATCTTAAGCACCCAGCTTACTCACTATTTTTTTTCTTTGGGAAATCCAAACATTTCTTCTTTCTGAGTCCTTGACAGTGTTCACACTGACAGTGACAACCCTGAGCAGAAGTTGTCTGGGACCACTTGAGGACAGTGGAAAATCTGCAACAGCTATACAGTGAGAAGGTGGCTTTTGAATCTCTGAAACTGGGCTAGTAATGTGCTGTAATTTTTGGGAGCAAATGCAAAGACTGAAATTTCTTCCAATGGCCTACAAAAGATGCTGTTAAAGCTTTTTTCCACTAATGATCTATAAGACAGGCTTTGCATTTTTGGAGGAAATGTCAGAATATTGATTATATTGACTGAAGTTTATTTCCCTGGGCATAGAATATCATGGCAAATAGTATAGGTTTACAATAATAAACTTGTTTCACTTCTGACTGCTTACATTGTTTGGTGTGTTCCTCTTTCTTTTTCTGTTATTCTGGTCATGTGTTGGTGTTGCAGATTTTAATTCTCTAAGACATTTCTCTTGTTAAATGAAGTAAGAGTCAGCAAAGTAAGGTCAAAACAAAGTTGTGCTTTTTTTTTTTGCTATATCTATTTGCAGTTATAATGAGCCCTTTCAACTTCTACAGTGAATCTTCATTGAAATTAGAGTTGAATTAAAAATTTTAACCAAAAAAAAGTGGTTCACAACTGCTTTCTTACTGTGTGTCACGTGTGTGCCAAAGCCAAATGTAGGAGAGCAAGGGGTACATATTGCATAAGGAGCCCATATGAGGGAGCCCTGCAGCTTTCTCAGAAACCATTTTGTCACTACTTTCTTTGGAAGACTTCTTTTTTACATGTTTACTCTTCACAATATTTTGTGGGTTGACCTCTGATGTCTAAGTCTGGTTCTGCTTTGTATCGTTTGTCTCTTTGTGTATTGCTTTCTGTGTCTGCTCCTTTGCTTTGGTTGTTTTCCATGTTAATTTTGCACCAAGACACCAATAGTATTGTTTTGGTCTATAGGGCTGTGATCCAAGATAAGGGCAAGATCTAAGCAGATGAAGCGCGATGAAAATATAATCCTTAGTGAAACAGTCATGCCTTACTTTCATAAAACATCCTCTAGTATTAAAATCTCATTAACACACAGGAATTCTGCTTACAAGTTCATGGTTCCAAAGAGAAGAACTTGCACTTTCAGAAATTTTTTTTTTTGTTTGACACACACTTTCCTTCTGAAATGCCAAACACCTCGGTGCCCTCCCATGAAGCCAGTAGCATGATGCTTTTCTTCCACACAGTCACACATAAACAAAAAATTAGTATTTTCTGAAAATTTGTGCTTATCCAAGATGTTCCCAACCAAAGGGATGTTGTTAACGTGGTCACCATTGCCACCTTTCCTCCGCTATTGTAATGCGAATAATCTACAAAGTGAAAATCCATCATTTTTGGGAAATCTATTGGTGTGTCAGAGATAAATTGCAACTCTCCAGGTTATTTGCAGTATCTGGATCAGTTTTGTCAAGGAAAGAAAAAGTCCAGTTTATCCTCAGCTCAAATGATAAGCCACATAGAAAGTCAATCATCATTTTAATTTTCAAGACAAATAAAAAATATATCAGATCTTCATGAGAGGCAATTTCTGAGGTGCTCATTTTGGTGCAGGATGTGTTTTGTCTGCATGGAATCATTCAGTGAGTATTAGTAGATCTGGAGGTTGGCAAGGCAAAGCCTCCAGCTCCGCTGTCTTCATGGGTGTGCTACGACTCTGACACCTTTGGTAGAAAAGATAGGGCAGAATCTCGTCAAGGATAGTGGAAACATGGGGATAAGCCTTAACTCCAACTTATTGCTTCTTCAGTCGGTTAAATTAAATCCTGAGCGACAGCTGGCATGCAACCTCCCCTTCCCTCAGAAAACCCAACACATCACCTACAACAATACATGGAATCCTTCCAATCTGCTCTAGCACATGGCCCTGCCATCCTGCCTGCCTACGCCCAGTTCTGACCTCCCAGTTTACATGGCAGCACGTAGTGGTTGAGGCTGCCCAGCCAGCTGGCTGGGGTGAATCAACAAGCTGGAATTGACAAAACAATTTTCCTGACATATTTAGAATATTTCACTGAGGAGAAATCTCTTGAGATTCAACATCTGATTCTTCAGTCTGTCCTGGGAGATTAAAATGAAGGAGAAGGAAACGTGAAGTCATGCATATTGCGATTGAAAACAAACACAATGGGTCAGATTCCATCCTCGATTGCAGCCACACTGAAGTCTCTGTGGTTGAATGAGAGTAAGTGAGGACAGAGTTTGACCTGGTGCCTTGAAACTAAAATAATATAAATGATAGACAAAGACAAACTCATCTGCAAAGCTGCAGAATATTCCATCTGAGGAACCTTGAGAGAGACAGAGATTTTATTTCAAGGGGGACTTAATTCCTCAAAGATGAAGCAAGATAAAAAATAATTATTTGCAAAAATAGTTTTGGCTGGCTGAATAAGGCGGATTTTTGTCATCTGACAGCTATGCATACTGTGTGGCAAACGATTAAATAAACAGATTACTGCTCAGGCAACTTGTTTTCAATTGAGATGCCAAAGCCGCTAGAATAATCTCTACCCACTAAAAGAAAATCACTGGGTCACACTGTGGCCACACAGAAGGCCCTATTCATCAGCAGGGTTTACTTGCAAGATTTTTTTTTTTATTTTTTTTTTTTGCGGAAGAAGCATCTTCCACACCTGCTCAGTGCAGACAACACTGGGCTGACTGAAGGCAGTCAGACCTCTGCTTAGTCAAAGGGGTTTTGCGTTGATGAAATGAGATTTCATGCATGCTTTTTTCTCTCCAGTCATTCCGCCTTCTTTCCTGAAGCTCTAACAGTAGTTGGATTTTAAAAATACAGCCTTCTGCATACACAAAAACTGTTTCATAGCAATCTTTCATAGGAATCCAGCCCCAGAGAGGTGTGCAAATCACACGTGCTGATGCCAAGAATTGGAAACCATAGAAAAAACATGAAAATTTATTTGTTCTTGTGTTACCTGTGACCTGAGTGGGCCCGTCCTGAAGCTCCTGTGCAGTCTCTTGCCTGTTTATGTTCATACCCATCTGTTAGCATGGCACTGCACCCACTCACCAGACAGTCCATCATGTTCACCGGAGCTGATGATGGATCTGAAATGGCAGCCTGCATGACTTTATAAAAGGCTGTGATTTAGTGCATGTCCGCACATGTAGTGTCTTTGGAGCTCTGTATAGTATCATCCTATCTGCTTAATCTCACTGTCCAAGGGTTAGGATTCTTTTGTTTTGTTTTGTACTTTCTAAGCGCCTGCTCTGTCATCTGCGTACCACATTGCACTTCATATTCATCAAAGGTATTTAGCACTCGACAGGGTGAGTGTTCTAGGACTCCAAGATTTCTATCAAAACCATCACCCTTCTTAAAGCAAGATCTTGTATTTGTCTCATGCATAAAAAATACAGGGTTTTTTCAGAGTCTGCCAGTTCAGAATTGCAGCTGATAACTGTTTTACTTTTTAATTCAGAGACTTGTTTTATCCTTACTAACAGCCTTCAGAACTGTACTTAATGAAGAGACAAGTAGATTCAGTCCATAGTAAATGAGAAAAAAACCTCATCTGCAAGGAACCCTCTCTAAAAATATTTTTGTGCACAAGGAGAAGAGAATCCACCAGCTCTGCAGCAAGGAAAAGGAAGTTATATGTTTGGTCTTCGAATATTTGCTTTGGTTTTAGCGTGGCTCTGTGTGCAAGCTTAGCCTTTGGCATATTTCTATCATCACCAAAATATATCATTTCAAAAGGAAGCTGAAACTTTTGCTCTGGATTATTTCACCTGTGCTAATAGATGGTTTCTGAGAGCAGCATAGGGTGCTACCTGAACTGGACTATCCTATAGCTTGTACCTAATTTTCTCTCATATGATATTGTCTCTAACAAGCAGATATATTCAAGGTATAAACTTCAAGCCATATGATTTTTGATTTTCCTCACCGGACAGCAGTGAGTTGTCTAAAGTGCAGAGGAAACGTGTCTCTCCAGAGCTGCAGCCAAACTCACCGTGGCTCTGGGGACCATCAGCAGCAGTCAGACCTCTATTCTGCCAACTAGTAATGCAGCCAGTGGCACAGAGACAAAATCTGGCCCCAGGAATGCTGCACAAATAACACCTGAGATTTAAACTGTGTAAACTTGTGTGCATGCTTCATGCACACAAGAAATTGGAGAAATGGAGGATAATTAGCAGTGTTTTCTTTATTCCATGAGGAGCAGTGGGGAAGCGGCTGCAAGAGCCTTTTCAAAACCTCTTCCTAAGGATTGTCTTTGCAATCCCAGTTGCTTGGCCAGCTCTCTATGGAAGAGGCTATATAAGTACAGCTACTGCTTTTATGCCAGATCAGCACTGAAAAGTCTAGTTCAGAAACAAGAAAATGAAAGACAGTAAAATACAAAGCATTCTGTTAAAGGACCCCTAATCATATGGATGAAACCTCAACATTTCTGTTTAAAAATGTCCATTCTAAGTTAAAAAAAAAAGGAGCTATATCACTTCTGAAACAGCTGCTGTGCACACATCTTCTTATTGTAACTATTTCCCATCTTCTTATTGTAATGATAGGATTGCATTGCATCCCACTCATCTTCTCAGCTGGAGAACATGCTCACCACTGGTCCAAGATTTTCTGCAAAAGCATATACATGTTAGGTTTTTCTCATACCTTGCACACCCTGTAGAAGCATATGTGAACAAGAGCAGTAAAATCAAGGCCAGAGTATCCTGCCTATTCTTAAGGATGGATAAGAAGCAAAAAATAGCATTTGTGTTTAAATCAAAAAAAATCTGGGTTTGATGTCAGGACAAGCAGACCTACTGGTCTCCCTTTACAGTACAGGATGAAGACAAATAGCCAAACTTGGTCTATATGATTATAATTACTTTTTCATGATCCTGAAAGCTGATGAAAACTCTGCACACTCAAGTGTCAAATCTAGACAGAAGTAATGGAATGGATAGTTGAGAATTACCTTTCAGTAGCTAAATACCAATAACATGTCAAATAAATATCAAGATCCTCTCCAGAAGAGGCATCTAGGCTTCTCACATTGGAGGAAGGCACACTTGTTCTCCTCACCATTTGTTCCTCACTGATCTCTAACAAGTCTTTGATTGCAAGAGGGTACCAAGGTGGATGAAGTATCCTCATAGTCCGTACAAGTCCTGGGTTTCCCAGTCCTTGAAAGCTGTGCCACAGCTCTGTGGTGAAGTTTTAAACATCAGTTCTCAAAGCTAACCAGGCATCCTCTACAGCAGGACCCACTCAAAGTGGCTTACAACCTGACTGATTCTTCTCAAAAACACCTGATTTCTGAGCTTCCCATCAGAGAAAAAAAAATAGCATTGCACGCCATGTGTTGCCACCACACTTCAAATAATAAAGAATGGTGCTTATAACAGTATAGTACATTTCTAATGTGGAGAAATTTGTTTATTTGTTTCTTTGCTTGCATGTGTTTGTTTGTTTCTGTATCGATCACAGAAGAGTTAGGCTTGAGAACCAGGTAATTTGCCCTTTAGTAATAAAAGAAGCACAGATCAAGCCAACCTCCTAGTGACTTGCAACACAATATTACAGGTCTCCAGTAAATCCCAAACTTAGCAACAACTTCTTGGCAGACTTGAACTCTCCCCTGTTTAATCCTGGTGAAGAGAGAGTGCACCATTTTGTGACCAAAAAAGCACCCTTGTAATTAGAAGTGGTGACTATGCAAACAGCAAACCTGAAACCACTACCCTGATAGCAGTCTTTGAGTGTGTGCCACTTAGCACTTGATGTGATGCTAGGGGTCCTGGGTGGACTGTCTTTAAACTCCTGGTGTAAATCAGAGGCAGGAACATCTGTGAGGATGCTGCAAGCTGAAAGCTGTGTCTCTCTCTACTGATTTAACATAGAGAGCTTGATACATTTTCCTCCAAAGTCTTCCAAAAAGAGCTCTACTTTGATCCTGAAGGAGAACAGCAACAGCCCACAATCCCAGAAACATCTTTTCTGTTGAATGGGGTGATGTGAGTATCTTCCGAGGCATGAAAATGCATCTGAGCAAATCACATTAACTCTAGGATTAATTAATATTAGAATAAGGGTCAAACATGAGGTTTGGGCTTTCAAAAAAAAACATATTCACACACTAAAAAAAACTCTTCACCAAATTTCCTGTTGAGTGCTTGTGTTTCTTAACTTACTGGCTTCAGAGTCTACACAAGTGTTGCCTGTCAAAACTGAGCTAGGCCCACTTTATTTATTAAGACTGACTGTAACAGTGAAAATTCATTGGTACGATGTCAAAAGAAATGTAATTTGCTGTCCTACAGGTCTAGGTCAGATTTAGCTGGGACACTTACAGTATATCTTTTCTCTGTAAGCAGATCTCTCTTCACAGGACTTCCATGAATTAAATCTTTCTCCTAAAAATCCCAATTTTTCCCTAAATCTTGGTAGAAATGGGAATTAGGAACAAGAGAGAACAGATAAATAGCATGGCCATTTCTACAAGAGGCTAAAATGGTTCACTGAAACTTGCTGAGTAAATTGGTTATATTGCCATTTCTTGTCCAAGGACCAAAATGCCAATCTTAAGTGGTCTTTTTCTGTCTGTTCCTGATTTGTCTTTTTACCAATATGGATTTCCCTCAAAATAGGTCAGAGGGCTGAGGGGTTTCTCAGATGATGCACCAAGAATGAAGAAAGCTCATTTCAGTAGCATGAGTACTAGTTTCTCTGGTGGGGCTATTGTCAGTAGTGCCCATCTCTCTCTTGGATGTGGTGACAAAGGCTAACAAGCTCCCTTCTGCCAGTAAGAGGAGAGCAGAGGCTGATAAAGGAGATTGTGTACTGGGAAGGGAATGAGTTTTAAAGTAGTCTGGGCAATGACAGGCTTGAGGGCTCTGCAGCTTGTAAGCAGCATGGACACTCACTGACCTAGCTTTCTTTGCCTCATTTCACCTGATAAATGAGTGTGGTGCACTGGGAGTTCAGGTCTCCCCGCCCACGGCAGTACAAATCACTTCAGTGAAGGGATAATTGAGTAAGTGAGAGGATTTGCTCAGAGACCTTTCACATGGTTGCAGTTGCAGAGGGCAATCACTTCCCCAGTCTGTCTGGGCTCTGAAAGGTAAGTCAAATGGAGATCAATGCCAGCACTGACAGAATGACTAGAACTGAAAGGAGAACACCCCACAACGAACAGCAGACCTGCAGCTGAAGTCAGCTGTGCTCTGGGGCTGGACTCGGCCCCCAGCATGCTGGCCAAATGTGTGGTCACATACCCTCGACATGGTGCAAGTGCATGTAGATACAGCTTCTATTCCTTTGTCCAGGAAATCCCAGGCAGAACACAGCAGCTTGCTGAACCTCCTGCACATGCACTGTACAGATGGCCAGCACATGTGTGATAGGCACATCAGGCTTGCTGGGCATATACAGATAACGCCGTGGCAAAGCTGGATGCTTGGCTGCATCAGGAAATGCGAAGGAGCGGAGAAAGAGAGAGAGACGACAACTCTCCTACCCATCTCTGTAAATCAACGGTGCGCTATAATCATATCCATCTGCTATGGAACCCAGCTCTAAAGCATGTGTTTACCATTTACATACATTTTTATAAAAACCCCATCACTTGCTAACTACAGATTTTGTCTAGAAACAACTCGAAATTGTTTAAGGAGTGCGTGTATGCTGTCGCAGTGGAGCAAACTGGAGTGCCCACATGGATGAGGCGGTGGTGCCTGCTCCTGCTCACACTGCCTGGAGTCGAAAGCCAAGGCTTGTGCACACACACTCCAGTCACTTTCCTTGGTCATGTAAGTAGGCATTTCCCAAGGGCCTCTGAGTGACATGAAGGATGTGCAGCACCCAGGAGTCCAGAGTAGAGAAAGTGCTGAAGTTCCCACTTACGAGTTAATTGGACAAAAGCCCTCAGCTTAATTTTTCTCCTTTGAAGTTTTGAACTGTGAGGGGTTTTCATTTGGGTTTTCTTACAAGGGTAAAAGAAAAAGAGAAACTGTCTTGCACTCTACTCTATTCATTTGGGAAACGTAATTTCAGGGTTTTTACGAGATTTGAGGTGATGTGGAAGTAAATCAAAAAATGTTGCTTGGTATCCTCACTGAGCAGTTCAGGTTTCAGTACAACAATAGACAGTTCAATGTGAAACCAAAACAAATGTTAAACCAAAACAAATGTTAAACCTTGAAACTTGTATAAAGTGAAATTGTCATCATCCAGTCAGTTTTCATTCTAAGCACCTTGGCTCCTAGAGAAGCCAATAAAAAATGAAGGTGCTGAGCTATTAAAGGATTCAGCCTATAACAATGTAGGACACGTTCGGCACAGACTGCTGGTTATGGCCATTCCTCATGACAGTCATTCATTATATTCAAATGTAACTTAAACCTGTGCCAGAAATTTTGGAGAGACTAATCCTTGGAGAAATGGGCTCAGGACTAAATCTCTACATTAACGATAATCCTTTAGAATAAAATATTGTTAAATTATTAAACTAAAATATTTGTTTCAGACTATGAGAATATGTTGTCACCTCTTAAAGAACAGGATGAAATTTAAGTTTCATGAACATTAGTGCAAGTAATTCAAT
>VYZQ01007860.1:4200-15407 GCA_013400655.1 Mystacornis crossleyi
CCCTGACATCTAGATCATGCTATCAGGAAACACAGTTTCCCTTACAACAAGCAGTATTACGGTAGATACAGTGGGTAAATCAGCCATCAGCAAAACACCACAGCACCTCATCTTGCCCACAGGATCATAAGAGTTGATAATGCTGGGAAAGCAGCAGCCTTACTGTCACAAGCAGCCAGCGATGTTTATATGTAATGTAAGACACAAAGACTCAGATGAACCAGACTACTGCTGCCACACATATCCAGCTAACTGGCTGAGGTGTTGGTAAAAGCAGATGAAAATTTGTCTTTCTGCGTCAGGTCAGGTCTTGGTACTAGTCTTCTATCATGGACTACTGTTGATTTTTTTTGATCCTGCATGCTCCTGACCATTACTGTTTTCACAGTCTCCTGTTTCAAGTTACTCCTGAACCCTTACACAGGAATTTCCACTGAGGATGCAACCGGCATAGGAACTGATCAACAGCAGGGTAAAACGTCTTGGCNAGCAGCAGAGCTGACAGGACAGAAACTCACTCTCAGTGTAGCATTACCCTTTCTTTTTCTTTTTTCTTTTTTAAACGTACAAGGGTTTTTTTTTGGTCAGTCGGTCAGTTGGGTGGTTGGTTTGGGCTTTTTTGCCCCTCATGGCAGGGTGACAACTAAACCACTTTCCTGTACCAGGATGACACTTGATTTATCCATTCTGTTGCTGATAATACTGCTAAGCCTTTATATAGCAATTTCCATCTTCAAAACCCNAAGACTCAGATGAACCAGACTACTGCTGCCACACATATCCAGCTAACTGGCTGAGGTGTTGGTAAAAGCAGATGAAAATTTGTCTTTCTGCGTCAGGTCAGGTCTTGGTACTAGTCTTCTGTCATGGACTACTGTTGATTTTTTTTGATCCTGCATGCTCCTGACCATTACTGTCTTCACAGTCTCCTGTTTCAAGTTACTCCTGAACCCTTACACAGGAATTTCCACTGAGGATGCAACCGGCATAGGAACTGATCAACAGCAGGGTAAAACGTCTTGGCTCATCTCTGGTGCACGTGTTTAAACTGCAGTAACTCCTTTGTTCTACAGGCCCTAATATAGCTGACAGGAGTGTGACAGCCCATTTTGCAGGTGTGGCCATTTGCAAGGGGACATGAGGTAAGTTAATGTCTGAGATGGAAATCACACCAGATGTGGAATTTGCCAAGCTTCCAACCAAGAAGGGGAGATGAAGAGAAGTACCTGTCCTAGGCTTGTTATTTACACTCCTTCCAAATGTTACGTTTTACTTGTTTGTAGAGATATCGCTCCCAAGGCACTGGTAAAGAACAGCTCTTTCCTCATCTCATTAACAATCTAGTTAAAATCCACGATCTAGATCTGGAGATTGAAAGGTTAGAAAGAACAAGATAAAGAAACTCTCAGATGATTGCAGAACAGCAGGAGAGAGAAGCAGCGTTGGAGAACTCTCCTGGTTTAATAGACTCCCAAAGCCGGCAGCATCAGCCAGCATGGCCTTGATGGAAGAAAGTCCCACACTGTACCCTGTTCTCAGTCTGTGTACCACATCCAGTGGAAGAACCAGTTCCCATGAGTTCAGCATTTGTCCAGACAGTCTGTGTTCCAGTCTTGTTCACACGCCCTCAATTGTACTAACCTTCCAGAGAGGTTAATCTCAGCTCTGCTGAGATAAGCAGACGGAAACCCCACAGGGCAGGAATTTCCCACTTAACTTTGTACAGAAGAGCCAAGATCAGAGAAACACAAAGCCGCATCACACATGCTGGATATTATACAGCCAAAACTGTGTAACAGCCGGAACTGCGGAAGAGTCACATACCAAAAAGCAACTTTCAGAGTGACAGAGAACAAGCAGGCATACGGGCACAAATAGGCACTCTGTGGGCTGCTTCCCAAAGCCAAGCAGGTTCATCATGAACCAACAACTTCAAAACTGTCTCCTTGATTTTCTCTTGTCTTTCCTATGTATATACTGCCCAACCCCTACCCAGTCAAGCCTTCAGAGTTGAATTAAAGCACAATGCTATAGTACTGAGACAAGAATCGTGGATAAAATCAACACGTTTTCAACAGATTAGTGACTTTATCATTGTACAGGAATCGCACAGTAGCTGTTTACAGCTCTTTACATGTGCAAGTTTTCCCGGACTGCTAACCACTAGAGACATTTTTGTATAGCTGAGCTGGGCATTCATCACGTACTTCATCAATCAAACTAAACAGATTTTTCAAAGCTGCTTTGTGAGAAGTGATTTACAGTATTTTATTTTGTATCCACACGTTGAGCTTGTGAAGCCTGCAGACTTTTTGCGTAAGTTGGAGGACCAAGCTAAACTCTAACACAGAGGCAGAAAGGATAACTCAGCAGCTTGCAGCCTTACTGATGGTTAGGAGTTTAGGAGATGTGTTACGAATGAGGGCAGTACAGTTGACTCTACAAAGAGACAATGATCTGGAGAAGAATTAATTTTCCTTCCTCAAAGCATGTGAAAAAGACAACTTTTCTATTCATATGGCAGAGAATCACTCTCCTGATCATCTACACCTGGCTACAGGCAAATTAAGCTGGAGAAATCTTTGTTGAAGAGATAAAGGAGTGCCCAAATGGACTGACAGGATGTGGAACATATGTGGAAACTCCTAAATCACCAGGTAAGCTCTGTCAGATAAACCACTGATTGATCTCCTACCTTCACCAGTCCCTGCAGAGGCGGATTCCTGCTCCTGTACCTCCCTCTCTGTCTGAGTCTCGGCATTCTGCAGCTGAGGCGCCAAGGTCTGGGTACCCTGTGATGTGACGGATGTGGGGGGATTTCGGGGTTGTAGGCCTATGGCATTCATCAGGCCCATGTCCCTGTCTGTCCTCCATGTGGCTCTGCTGGTTCTGAAAAGAGAGAAAAACAAGTAAGACCAGGATCACTGGAGGCAACATGCCCAAGCAAGACTGAAACACACACGTCAGGCTCTTACCTCTACTCCAACCAGGCACCTGCTTGCCACTGTGAGGATGGGGATGAAAGGAATTGTGACCTGCTCTTATTTACACACACTGGTCTCTTGAGTTTTAAGCCAATGGAGTCTTAGAGTCCACTCACCCTTCCACAGAAGCAGTGTGTCTTACAGGCAGAGAGAGATACCCCTGCAGCATCATGAAGCCTGCAGAACAACCTTCTTGGAGTCACTGCATTGAGGAGGCAACACAATGTGCAGTGCAAAAGCACAAACACAAAACCTCCGGCACGTCAGCGGGGCAGTTTTAACTCCCATGGATGTAGCCTGTATCCTTTCCCTCCTCTGGACTTCCTAGTTTGTCAGCGTCACACATGAATGCAGTCCAGCAGGCATTTCTGCCCATTCCAGTCAGACAAGAGAAACCCTCTGTTCTCAAAAGCAAACAACAGGAACCACCTCAAGGCTCATTAGCTTCTCAGACTCGAACAGCTGAAGTGTACAATGCTACAGCTGAATCTTAACAATGCCATGACGCTCTTTTCTAAACTGACACCCAAGTGCTGGGAATGGTAAAGAGATTCAAGGAAAGACTGCCTCATTCACAACCTTTTTTCATGAGGCTTTGAAACCTGCTACAGTTTTTTTGCTCTCTCTCTGAGCTACTTCATTCCAGACCAGTATTTCTGCCTTCAAGCTGCCATTATACCAGACTGAGTATGTCCTGTCAGTAACTTAAGTAGTGGCAATATCCACTCATACGGCAGAGTAAAGAATCTCTACTGCTTATTTTTCACCCATAATCAGACCAAGGCTGTAGAACAGCCCAGACATTCGCCCAGTAAACAAGCTCACAACTTCCTTGGGGTGCTGAAGCTCACAGTTCAGAAACACAACTATCACCCTCTTGCTGCAAACAGCTGGCTTACGGAGAAGTACTTGTCACTATGGCAAGAAGAAATGGACTGCAGCATCACCCTTGTGTTTAGAACAACAACATGTGCATCACTGGACAGACTGAAACAGCCAATGGGGCTATCAAGGGATTTAGCTTTATTTTTAGAGTTTATTGCTGAGAAACAACTGTCCCATGACCAGCAATTAAAAAGATGAAAATCAGTCACCAGGTCGGCACCACAGATTTGCCCTTTTCTCTGTGAACTCCCCTGTCTTCAGCTATCCTCCAAAGGCCATTTGCTTTACATGGTGTTTTTGATGCATCAAGCCCCATGCGTTCCTCCCACAGCTGTTACTGGGCCCCTGAATGACACATGTACTTTACTATCACTGGCACTTTTGGGCACTGAATGTCACTTGCTGGAAGAAGGCCAGGTGACCCAACTAGGCAATGTCAAAGGGGTAGAAAATTGCATATTTAAAGCTGCCAGTGGTAAGGGAACAAAGAAGTGATGCTGTCAGATGTAAAAAAAACAGCAGAAAGGGTCAGGTCTCTCTAACCCAACATCCACGACACTCACCCAGGCCGCTCAGTGTTCCGGCTGCTGGAATGCACAGTGAAGACATTCTCATTCAGCTGGTCCCAGTGGTACTCAACTCCAGAGTTTAAGGCCCTTAAGATGCCAAAGAAGGAAAAAATATTAGCAAGACAGGACACTAATCAAGCCAGCACATATTACATCTCTACAACATGAAGATCAGTGTTGATTCCTGCCCTACAGAAACTGCAGATCTAGCTGAGTTCACATTTTCTTTAAAACAGCTCATCACCATTAATCACCTTGCAAACATAGAATGCTGTATTACCAAGTTGCTTTGGAATATTCCATTCATTTCAATTCAGTATTAGCACCAAGACACAGCAATAGGAGCAGAAAGATTTTCAGGAAATGAAGACATACAACTGTGTGTATAAAATCAGGTTACCCTACCTCCAAGTGACTAAACAAAGAACTGGAATGGAAAGACCAGTTGTCCCTGTGGTGTCAGGAAGCACTTCCTGCACTACGTAATGGTCAGTAAGACACTGGTCTTATTTATTTCTTTACAGAAATTTCTTTACATTTAATTTCTTTGCAGATAGTTCTCATTCTACCTATAAATAATCTTTATACATCCCTCTCACTGACAGCCACTGTGGAGCAAGGACAGATGTAAAGGAGATTTTAAGACGTTTTCACAGAAGAACTTGTACTGCATGAACAGCATGTGTCTCTGAAAAGTCCAAACTTGAATTTTACATCTAATGCTAAGTATAATGGAACAGCCAGTGCTCTGGAAACCTTTCCCAGTGGATTTCCCCAAAAGGTACACCAAGTCAGGGCTTACTACTCACAGGAACAGACAAGGTTTACAACCACTGCTGAAGACTACAGGCAATCACAGAAACTAAACCACCATAATGCTGTAAGTACACATCCCACCAAGAGGGTGAGAGCGAATCCAGCTTACTCTGTGCCACACAGAAATGTCAGAGGACGGGCACTCACTATGCAGTCCAAGGCAGCACGGAGATCTCCCACCTACTGCTGTGTTCCACCTTCAGAAGCACTCTGGGCTGCACTACCATAGAAGGCACTTTCTGTACAGTGTTTTGGCACACCATGCTGACAGCTCATGCGAGCTGGCCTGGGAGATTTGAAATGGTGTTGTGTACTACCACGTGGCTGCTGGACTGCACACACCTAATGGTGCTGGGCGGAGAGTTAGCAGTGCTGTGCAGTGGTCACAGCAAGGCAAGTGAGGGGAAAAAAAACCCAAACCAACAAAAAAAATCCTGTGTAGACAGAAGGGAACTGTGTCTGAAGAGCTGGACTTCCATCACTCTGCAGACAGTCTCAAAACTAGAGGTAGTCCCCTAATCTGAAGGAAGGATTCAAGGCAAGTAGTTGGTAGCTGGTTATGCCTCAGGCACAAACGAGATGTTTTATGTGCATATAAAAACTGTTGTCCCTGTAAAGAGATGCCTCAGCAAAAATGGCAAGAACCCCAGCTTAGAGGATGCTGCAGGTCAGACATGCTGCAATGGGAAAGCAGTGTGTGCTGGAGACCTGGGGCTAGAGGCTGCCAGGGTGACAGCACCCCAGGTTAGGATCCAGGGTGAGATATGAACAAAATTAGGCCAAAAAAATCACACATGGAGTCTACAGGAAGGAACCAGCCATTGCTTTTTTATTTTTAGTGCTGAGCTAGTCCTGTGCTGCATTATACCCCACAAAAGCAGCTGCCAGTGATGCCGATTTATAAGGGTTTCTGAGTTTACTGAAAGATGGTAACTTGTCACTAAAACTGCGCCAGTCCCTCTGGCTGCTCCATCCCCTGCCTAATGTGCTGGCTGAGGCTTAGCTATCACACTTGGCTGTCTGCTAAGCAGCAGAGTCCCTAGGCAAGAGAGACTTTCTGACCTCGTTGTCAAAATTTCCATTAAAAGTCTAGAGTGCTTGGTATCTACAGCTATTACACAACAGAGCTAAGCTGATCCGTGCTCTTCTCCCTCTTCTTCCACGTCTTCATGCTTTCCAAAGAACACGCATGGTCCCCCACAGCTACGTACGTGATCGGTAATCCTTGCCAATGTGCGCCCTGCTTGTCTTTGCCATCTTGCCAGCTCCCAAGACAAGACAGCAGAAGACCACAAAGCCTCCCCCAGGCCAAGATGGGAGCTGACAATACCGTGTTTCCTCTCTTCCCCCAAACACCATGTTTGTGTACTACACAGAAAGTCCAGCTACTGCACACACACTGTGAGTGGATCAATTTCACTTCTACAAAAGCATCATGTTACTAAGCTGACATGCAGCACACCAGATGAAAAGCTCCTGACCTCCGAGGTGTTCTGCAGAGTCTCATTACCGTACAGTCGGGTTGTTGGACAGCAAAGTCCATTCTAACTCTACGCTGCCGTTTGCACATGGGGAAATCAACAGGCATTCCATTTAATACACAACTTTTCACATTGGTTTTAAACATTGCCATTTATCAACTGAGCTTTGCTGCCAGGGTCCTACTAGCTACTCCTTTACTGCCAGAGAATCAAGGGCTTTGCCTTCCTTCCCTAGGAGGAGGGTCTGTAGCAGATGGTGCCATTGCTCTGGCTGCTGACTCTGGGAACACCAATAAACAGGCTTAAGCCAAGGTCACTGCACTTGGTCACCATGGGAGTTCAACATTCTCAGCACCACTTTAACCTGGCTTTTTAGTTTGGTCTGAGTGTGTCTCCCTGCTGGGCAAAAGAAGTGGCTCAGAATAAACAGCTGTCACTCCCTGTGGCAGCAAGCATCTTCACTGCTACCTTTCAGCAGTCTCTTCCTCTGGCCAGCTATGCAATTCACCCTTTCCCAACTCTACCTCTTGCAAAGGACTCCAAGCCAAAAGGCCCTCAGCTCCATCTTTGTCACTCTTTTGCATGCATCTGTGTTTCTGTGACCTGGAACCCACACTGGTCTCTTCACAGCCCTAAGATCAATCTCAAGATTGCTTCTGATTAGGTTTTCCAGCCTTCAGATGATTGATTGAGCCTATAAAAGAGGTATTTCAGACTGCATCAAGATACAGTGAGGAGAGCATACACCTGAACTTAACAGAGGGCACTGGTTGGGCACTACCTTTATATGATGATCATAATTTCTCTTCTTAATAAATCAAAATTTCATCAGAGAAATATTACTATTGTGTGGTCTAATTACCAGTTTTAACATCATGCTTGCATTAGAAACTTGATGACATAATCGCACCTTAAACCAACTTCAGTACATAACAAGATGTGTGTGACAACCACAATTACTTTGGTTTAAATCAGACTTTCAATTAAGCTTAACACTTGCTCTGGTTTAGCCACACCTATTTAAAATAGTGCAATCTCCCTTTTCAGAAAGCCTAAAGGTTTTTTAACTCCCACTGCAAAATACTGCTTGAATTTTGTAAATGAGCAGCCTTTCACAGTACGTTTCCCAGGAGATTTGCAAATCAAGGCCTGACGATTCATTCCAAAGAAGCACAGCTTACACTGGAGAAATGACTATTTTTCAGGTAATGTAAGCATTTAACTTTGGCTTCATCAAACTCTAGACATGGAAAGGCTAGAAGCACTTTACAGTTTTCAAGGCATAAGGTAGAAGCTCTGTGTAGCATGGAGCACATTGCCACTTGGATGTGGATTCAGTAAAGAGGACATTTGTTGCCCAGGGCTTTAGGGTGAAAAATTGCAATTCTCCACACTGTGTCAGTCATGGACAGTGAAGTCCACTTAGTCAAGTTCTTACTTTCTTCCCTTTTATGGCTGTCACTAAGCTCTCTAAGCCCTCCCTGGAAATTTCCATTAGCTTTCTTACATGCAGAGCTGCTCACAGCCTGGATTTCCCAGCAGGGATCTGTTCTAAGATGGACTTTTCCTTCACGCTTGTGTCCAGCTCACATTATTAACGAGCTTGGAGAGGATGAAGGGCACAGACTTGCAGGCTTTGCTGAAAGTCAAATAAGGATTCAGAGTGGAGCCTGTTAAGCACCAAGAGCCAACAACTTAAACAGCACAGCCTCTCCCTCTGCATGGAGGTATTACCTACACAGCTCAGTTATGTCCCCAGGAAGAAACTAAGACCAAGTACTAGGAATTAATGACAACATTATTAACACATGGCAAGAAAGTTGAAATTCAATTTACTGCATTTGCTTAACCAATATTTGAAGGGTAAATTGACAAAGCACAGGTCAGCACAAATGGACGTGGACATCTGGGTAATCCCCCCAGCTGGTATATCCAAAATTGGGAGTTGAAGAGGAGGAGGGATTAGGATGAAAATTTCCCAACTCTACCATAACAATACAGCTCAGAAGCATGACAGCAAGACAAAACAACCCATAATTTGCAAGTAGTGTACAAATGTCCAGGAAGGACATCATCAGGGGATGATTTAAGTGAAATATGAAGAAGGCAGCAGCAATGAGCAAATGCACTGCTCTCCTCCTTCAAATCCTGCCACATGGAAAGGCCCAACAGCAGCCCACTTGTTTGCTATAGTAGCGAATTAAATTTTGATTACGACATTGCTGCCTGCAATCCCATTTAAAAATATCAGCACAACCTCATTACCAGAATGAAGACTGTGGCAAGTCCAACATGGAAAGGAAGCTGCACAGTGATGCCACGCAATGCACCAGATTTTCATGCTGCCAAGTTTGCTTTCTCCACAAAAGAAATTACTCCTTAAAGCTGACTTCTCAAATACACTGTCCATTCAAGATCACTAAATGCAAGCATACAAAACCAGATTAGTTTACAAAGTATTTGAATTCCCAAAGACATGCTTTCTTCCCTTTGTGTAAACTTGTCATTCTTAAGCCATTCAAACTGTATCAAGCAACTAGAGTGAGCTACAAGACAGCAAGGTGACACTATGCTAAGGAACAGGAATCTATTGTCCTGGTTTGGGAAGGAAGAAGCAGCACACAGTCTCTTGTGCACTGCAACGCAATGTTGGCCACATTCCAGATGCATCCTTGTCGGCAGCTCATTATCTCTTCTGCCAGCATGGTGATGATCAGCACAGCAAGCCCATCCCTAGCTCCCATGATTAGCTAGGCAACGGTATTGTTAGTACAAGGCGAAGTTTGGCACTCCCAGCAGCTGCCTGGATAGGAAAACAATAATTTCTAACGCCCTACTTCATAAATATTTAGCTTTCTGTGCAGGCGATGAACCATGTGCAGAGACAAATCCAAGTGAAAACTGGCTGCAGTGCAAACTGTATGGAACCAGCAAACAGGATTTCTGGAGTAATTCTGCAGGGCAGTAATTCCCTTTGACCAAGGAGAGGTGGCAGCTTCACTGGCACCAGCCCACGTGTAAATAGCCAGGGGAAGAGCACAAGATCAAGTACAGGAATTCACAGAACACAAGATCTGCAGTTTATGATCGACAACCACAGCTATTTAAATGACACACGACATTATCCTGTTCATCACACTGAGATGAATGATGCATCTAAGAGCAGCCTCATTTTTACTCCTTACACTGATACACCCCACTAATTTTCCAGAATCCTGCAAATTTTACCTGCGTGAAAACCAGCAACCATGCAGAAACACATCCTAACATCTACTTGAATTGTCCAAGGTGCTGCAGAAGCAGGACAGCAAGTAGCTTGGTGCAGCTGGTAGCTGCGTGCCCACTTCAGAGAGGGTGCCAACTCAACTTGGAACACTTTGCAAGATGACTGGTCCTGTTCACTGGCAGTCCTGCCAGCTAGGTTAAATGTTGGGATTTTTCAAGATGATGTATTCAAACACCGTTTATCTGCTGTCAGCCTTATAAAGCTGGTGGCACCAGTAGTTAATTCAGTAGCTCTTCTATCTCAACAATGTGAACACACACGAGATTGTTCTGCCTACCAGTGGCCACCTAAGGCTGGATCCAGTCCATGATCTTGTGGCCAGTGGGGAAGATTTAGATAGAAGGCACATCCCTAACAGCCATCTTCCCTGAGCAAAATTTTGGTATCTCAGCTAGGGAAGAGAGTCATCAGCCAGCGAAGCTGGTATATACCCCGGAGAGAAAAGAGGGAGCGAAAGAAAACAGATTAATACAATAAGAAGAACCCAAACAGAATAGCTTCTTCTGATCCACAGGACCACTACAGCTAAAAACCAAGTGACGTCCAGGAGTCAGCATTTGCAAGCTACCTACAGATTGCAAGTAGAAGATAAGCAGACTCATAAAATGAGTTGAAATGGATGAAACACCACCAGAAACCATTAAGAGGAATTTGTCCTACATTCCATGGGAGAAAGTCTTCAATTAAGAACCAGTCTTCCAACACACTCAACAGGAGTAACAAACGGAAATTAAGACAATGACAAAGCAGAAAGAAAAGAGTTTAGTATGAAGGTGTGGATGTTTGATTATCTTGGGACCCAAGTACAAATATTGAGGTTGAGAGCACTGCCCTTAAGGAATGCAAGGCTGCACAGAAAAACCTGTGTTGAGAATAAGGACAAGAAAAGTCCCACTCAGACAGCCTTCATTCTTCTCCCAAAACACCACAACTGTTTTTAAAAGTGATTTTCTCAGAATTTTTTGGACTACTGTCATGTAAAACTGTGTTTACATACAGCGTGACATAGGAAGTTGTAACTTGTATCATGTTTATGAGAAAAAGAGCACAGCATCCAGGCCAAATAGCCTGCAATAAACACGGCAGAAATAGACCAAGTAAGGATTTTCTGAATTTTCACTGGTTTTCTTCTCACTAAATCTTGCCAGTATGTCACAGTATCCTTTGCTATCTGGCTCCCACCACA
>VYZQ01007860.1:18231-38270 GCA_013400655.1 Mystacornis crossleyi
AACTTTTTGAAGTAATTCACACCTTTTTTTTAATCCCTAATCAAAAAAAAAAAAGAGGAAATGACAAAAGGGCAAAAAAGTCAACTTAGCAGCATTCTTCAAAAAGAAACCCATAGTTAAAACTATTACTGTCTTCTAAGTGTAACTTTTAACCTTAAAGAGAGTAATATAACAAAGAGAAAAAAGAAGATATATTGAAACAATGAAAGAGTGAGCCACATGCAGTAGGCAGTAAGTAAAATAATTGCCTGCATGAAATNCATCAGTCATCCTGGGTATCCCATTCACACATAAAAAAGGAAATAGAAACAGAATAAAAACGGTATCAGAATTGAAATACAGTTTCAAGCCTCCACATTAGCTCTCTACTTCTGCACTGCAATGACCAAGCGTCTTGGCACTGAGGTTACCTAGGCTTCCCCGCACAATTTGGAAATAATTCATTTAGTTTTTTTCTTAAATGCATGAATAATAAAATCCAAATGTAAGCTTTCAGGATGCATCTATAGTGCAAACTTGGCCATCTTCCCACCGTTTGAGTCCTTTTATCAATCAAAAGCATCTTTTACCCTGATTTAGAAAATTCAATGTATCTTGTGGGTAACAGGCACAGGACTTGCATTCACTTCCTTGTTAAAGACCCCGTGCAGATGCTGCCCTTCAGAAGGCCATTTGCAGGGAGGACTCAGACATAAACAGCATCTCCAGCTAGCCCAGTTAACAGTTGTGTGAGAGAATATTCCCTACACAGAGTTACTAACATCCCTTGGTTACAGGAGGGAAGACAGCTCCTCCTTCTGTCTCCTTGTTTACTCCATCCTCCAGAAGCTATCCTTAAGAGGCAAAGGATGTAGCTTATGCTGCTAGGGGCATCATGGCTGGAGGCTGCAGAGCCTGAGGAATGGAGCCAGCCAGCGGCAAGACATGACGTGCCAGGCAGCTGCATAGATTACCATCTCTTTACCAATGCTGATAACTAGATGTAGACACATTGTCCCCATTAGTAGATAGGAGGATATGCCATTCTCAGAGGAAAAAAAAAAGATTGGCACAGACAGATAAATGCAATCATCGCTTGCAAAGCATAGGAATTTATCATAAAGAGAATTTTCCTGGAAAAGTTTCATGTTAGAGGCAGATCTCATCGCAAAGGATTAAAATATGCACACTGAATAGCACTGAATCAGTTTGAGACTCTCCACACCTACTTCCCAGTGAGAGAAATCTAAGGGATGCTTCCTCTGAACCAGACGCATCTTTAGGGCTATATGAATTCCATTACCAGAGGCTCTGACTGCTGAAGAAATCCTTCCTCTCTTGTGGATGCCTGCATTACAAAGCTAGCCTTAGACAAGGGGCTTCAAGAGCTTGGTTTGGAAGTTGTCTCTGAACAGTGAGGCTTCTGGAATAGTACTTACAAAAGCATGTGAGCACTGAGCCCTTCCAGAACCTGCTCCTGAGCGCAGGGGAGAGGACACTCAAGATGAAACAACAAACGATTGATACTGGGATCCCCTGCCTTTCTCCCATGGCAGTCCCTCCACAAGCAAAGCCAGCAAAGGGCAACATCAGTCTGCTCCTCACCACTTTTAGTCTCACCTGTTTATGTTTCACAAGACAGTTATGTTTGAGATGCCCCACCAGGGATGTTTCCAAACGGGAAAGCTCTTGTTGGGATGTGACAGGACAGGAAAAGTTATGAGCGTTAAGAAACAAATTCCTTTTTAATTCAGTAGAGGTGTTTCTGCCATAGAAGGCAGACACTGAGGATTTCATTCCATGCTGCAAACCCAAAGATTCAGAAACCGAATCAAACCTTGAAGTATGCAGAGTCAAGAAAGATGTACAAAACTTTATTGAAGAGTATTGCTGGTCACGGCTACAAAGGATGTCAGGTAGCATGCAGTAGGGGAAAAACATTCTTGAGGAGGCTAAACAAGCACTAGCAGCCAAGCAGAAGTGTGCAGCAGGACGAGAGAGGAGATGGGGGAATTCACACTGCCCTGTATCACTTCCCGTGACAGACCTCCAGGCCACAGTTGAGAAGTACACAGCAGTTCACTTCACTTCCTAAATGGAGCACACTACCTCACGTGGTGTGCCTAAAGGGATTCCTGCTTGTATGTGACACGGCTCTTCCAGTGAGTATCACTGCTACCAACTTAGTGTCTTGATTTAGCTCAGTGGTGCCCACCCTTGAAAACACGGCAGCCTCAGAGCCTTTCAATACCACACTTCTGGACCGAACACAAATTCATCCTAAATCCAAAAAGCACAGATTACCACGTGTTCATGTGAAGCCACGTGCAAGCAGACAGCAGACTCGTGATCTAATGTGTATGCAGGTCTACCAGTCTGCAACCATGACAAGAGTGAACTACAAGACCCTCAGAAAAGAAACAGGCTGTTACAACCTCATAAAGACCGCAACCTGTTTCCAAGCCGCATCTGAGCCAACACTCTCTTATCAGCAGCATTTGCCTTTTAACCACAGACCTGAGTCCTCTTGCTCCAGCTCTAAGATCAGACTTGTGAAAAGTAAATAGTTTCTCCTGCTGGGTCACTTGCAGAGGAAGTTATTTCTAAAAGCTGAGTTCCTGTCCCACAGGAATCCAATCCCTTGGGTTCTTTCACACCGACCAGTCCTCAGAGACTTAGCTTCAGAGGTAAAAGTACACAAAGTTTTTAGCAGGTCATACAGACTTGCTCTCACCTCCCTAGAGCACAACAGCCAACCTGAGAGCCAACCTGTCAACAGCTGGTAAGATGGGAACTTTGGGTTAAAAATACCAAAACCTGCCTCATGGCTCAGCAGTTCAGTCTCATCCTCAGTCACAAGTATTCAAGTCATACACTTGTCTCTGCAAGCTGAGCTGCATTTCCAAACAGCTGAGTCTCTTGCATCCACCCAACCAACATACAGGCTATTGCAGAAATCACCTGGTTGCCACCTTCTCTAGTTTGCAGTCACGACCTAGTCATAGTCAATTTGTGCCTCCCTGCTCCCTAATGAAAAGCTCCCTAATGAAAATTCCCTAATGAAAATATAGATCTATATTTATGTATCTAGTTCCAAACTTCTAGCCCCATTACACCATTACCCATTACACTCACCTGGATGACAGCTGAAAAACTTGCATTTATATAGCTGTTGGAATAGCCAGCATGGATCCACCACAGGGAAATCATGCTTAACCAACCCGATTGCCTTCTACAATGGGAATACTGGTTGGATAGAAGAGGGAAGAGCAGTGGATGTTGTCTAACTTGACTTTAGCAAGCCTTTTAGCACTGTCTCCAATGATAGCCTCAGAGGCAAACTCGGGACGTGCAGGTGGTATGCGAGGACGGAGAGGTGTGTTGAGGTGGCTGAATGACAGGTCTTAGAGGGTCATGATCAGTGGCACAGGGTCCAGCTGGAAGCCTGTAACTAGTGGTGTCCCCTAAGGGTTAATACTGGGCCCAGTAATTTATTCATCAATGACTTGGATGAAGGGGCAGATGCCTCCTCAGCAAGTTCACTGATGACACAAAGCTGGGATGGCCGATATTCCTGAGTGCTGGGCTGCCATTCAGAAGGACCTCGACAGGAACAAGAGATGGGCAGAGAAGTAGTGACTCAACACTACTCACATCAACAAAGGCATGTGAAGGTCCTGAACCTGGGAAAGAAAAACCCCATGCACCAGCACACGCTGGGGGCTGATCTGCGGGAAAGCAGCTCTGTGGAGAAGCACATGGGGGTCCTGGTGGACAACAAGCTGTCCCTGAGCCAGCAATGCCCTTGTGGCCAAGAAGGCAAATGGTATCCTGGGGTGTACTAGGAGGAGCTTCAACAGCTCTCTGACAGGTCAAGGAAGGTGACCCTGCCCCTCTACCCAGCCCTGGTGAGGCCGCATTGGGAGCACTGTGTCCAGGTCTGGGNGCCTCAGAGGCAAACTCGGGACGTGCAGGTGGTATGCGAGGACGGAGAGGTGTGTTGAGGTGGCTGAATGACAGGTCTTAGAGGGTCATGATCAGTGGCACAGGGTCCAGCTGGAAGCCTGTAACTAGTGGTGTCCCCTAAGGGTTAATACTGGGCCCAGTAATTTATTCATCAATGACTTGGATGAAGGGGCANAGGTCCAGCAGAGGGCTACACTGATGACTAGGGGACTGAAGAGAGGGTTTCAAGAGGATGGAGCCAGGCTCTTGACAGTGCTGAGCAAAAGGCCAAGAAGCAATGGGCAGAAACTGGAACACAAAGTTCCACCAAAACACGAGGAAGGACTTCTTTATTGTGCAGGTGACTGAGCACTGGAACGGGTTGCTCAGAGAGATTTACAGTCTCCTTCCCTGGAGATATTAAAAAGCTATCTGGTAGCTATTCTGAGCTAGGTGCTCTAAGGAATGCTGCTTGACCAGAGGTTGGACCAGATGACTTCCAATGGTCCCCTTCAACCTTAACCATTCTGTGATATACATTTAAATAGTTCTCTCTTCTTGGATATTTATGGAAGGCTATATAAGCCCCTCCTTATCTTCCCTTTTTAGCCCTGATAAAGACCCCACACTGCAGGTTTTCTTAGATAAAATGCTCCCCAACCCCATTATCAAGTGCTCTAAGCTCTCTGCCAGTTAAAAGGCAAATTTTAAACTATTCTAGCTTATATATCCAGCTTCTTCTACACCAATATTAATATTTTGCCATCTCTGCTGTTAAGTGTCTTTATCTCATCCTAGAACTCATTTTTTTCTTACAGCTTCATGTATTGATGGCTTAATCACGTACAATCAACCAAAACCTCAGGTCTTTCTCCTCCTCCATCATTTTATCTACTGAACTCAGAGTAATTAGTCACTAAGTGCACTTCGTACTGTTAATTTCTCATTTCTATAGCTCCAGTCACTTTCACAGCAATCCAATTTCTGTGCAATACTTTGATTTTTCTCTGCAATGAAAAAGCTAATGTCACATCCTTGGCAAATTTATTCAGTGCACCCTTACAAGCCATTAGTGTAAAGAGTATTAATCAACCAGTTCTAGAACCATTTTTTTAAAGAAGTCCAATAACCTCTTTTGTGACAGAGTCCAGATGTCAATAATGTTGTATTCTTTCTTTTAGCCAGGACTTCACCTGCCCTTTTCCTGATCTTGTTCTAATCCTAATTCTTCACAAATTAACTAGATTTATTGTAGTTCCCATATAGAAACTGCCTTACTAAAATACAGACATGTTAGACCTAGAGCAAATCCTTAGCTGACTCTTTAATTAGAAATAAATACATAACATTCTCAAGGACAGGTATACAATCTACTGTACTCCATTTTAGTCAAATCACAATCCATCCGATCCCACTTTCCATGGTTTTAATTTTACTTACCTTCAAAATATACCCTATAAATTTGTGTACTGAGATTACTGAATTATGGACTGCCAACATAATCTGACCTTTCCATTTTCATTTTTAACTAGTGTTTCTTTCAAATGCTGTAAGGACTACTTGCACAGTGTCCCATCATGAGTTCATGGAGCTTCAAGTTATGCCTTTTTTTTCCTGTCAGCTTGTACTTCCAGTCTACTCATTTAAATCCTCTGTTTGAGGAACAGCTGCTATTTCAATCTGTTTATGGGACTCCTGTAGTACTTGGTTTCAAATGCCTCCGCTGTATATGGGAATTAAGACCCAGGGAATTATAATAATCTCTGTTGTTTGCTACTGATCACAGTTTTCTTTGCCAAATTAGAACAGTGCGGGGGTTTCAGCAGTACAGTGTTTTCTTGATCCCTGCTGTTTGCTAGGCTATCCTCCACATAGGACTCTTATCAATTGCTGAATCCTGTACTTGGTTTTTGTCTTCTACTGTATTACTGTTACGGAAACTACACAAACATTTTTCATTTTTCTCCCTCACTTCTCAAGTTAAAGTCAATACACATATCAACCTCAAACCAAGTTTATTAAGCCAAGAGCTACTGAGATGGCATCCACATGCCAGGATTTTTCCTTTCTCTAAGGATCTGTCAAGTAGATCTGGGACAGACACCACAGCTGCAAGCCACTTCTGCTCTGATAAGAGTCTCACTCACCTTTGTATTCTGATGTTAGCACCTCAATGCAAATTATACAGCTCAGTGAGTATCTATCTACACCTTCATGCTGAGGTTTACAAGTCACTCTTGACTGCTGTTGGTCTATAAAATGGTGCAGTTGAGAACAGAACACATCAGGTGTCCTGCTCCAGAAAGAAGCCACCAGTACATGTGATGTTTACAATTTTCACCAGAAGCATCAATCACTCCAATCCACCAGCAGGAAACCTGCTGAAGCATTTCTGTCAATCCTCCAAGAAATCTCTCACCTATACAGCCATCTTGTTTTATGTTCACATACAAAACATCTATTTTTGTTGGAATTGTGCATAATTAACATGGCGAGCTACGAAGGTTTTACACGGATGTTGCAGAAGGGCTGACTGGTGCTTCCATAACACACCATGGAAGTGTTCATATTGAATCTTTAATTAGTGAGGTGCCAAGAAGAGACATGCCACTCAGCTTTGGGGTACTGCAAGAACTGGAGCGGAAATGTAACGTGGGGTGTGTGAAGCCAGGACAGCCAGACCAAGCTTGACTCTGCAGCATTCAACCAAAGAATCCACCCTCAGGGAGACTTCATTTCCCTGGGTTCTCATCCAAATTCATCTCATGAACCATAATCAGCAAACTAGACCTTCATCATTTTTCTATACTGAAAATAATTTAGAATAACTCTCAAGTTCAAGAAGAGAGCCATTATTCTTGAATAATTCTTCTGCTTAGCAAATACAGCAACCATTCTTAAAGAAAGCCACTTACCCTGAAAGAGAGTGATTATAGCTTATTCCATTACAATATCTTGTAGAACTTCATGTATAAATAAGGCCTTGATGAAAGATTATGTTCAAAAGAACAAGAGGGCTGTTTGTAAAGCAGTGGCATTCTGTACTACCAAAACTGGTCCAATCTGAATTTCAACCACAGATTACACCAGAAGGCTGTGCTGAATTAGTCACTGTTACAACTGTATATATTTATTCTGATTCAAGCTAGTGGTTCTAAACTGACAATATGACTCTCCTCAAGCACCACATGCCTGATGTCACAGCACAACAGATGGAGTCCACATGCATGTGGTACCATCACCAGCAGTGCTGCAAGTTTCTAGCTGCCACCTTTTAAGTTCCAAGGAACTTCAATGTGTGAAGCACAACCCAGAAGAATACCAAGGTAGTTTAGTATCAGGAAACAACTGAAGCAGAGAAACCCCTCAAGTGTTCCTGAAGCATACAAGAAACGTGGTTCCAAAAGAACATTTGGACAACACAACGGAGAGAAGGGTCTCAACAAAGTATGATGCAGACACTCCCTAAGAACACTGAAAGCAGTATGTTTCACTGTCATTATCTGTGTCAGACCACATCTAAATTAGCGTGTGTTGAATTGCAAGCTTACAAAGAGACAGTTACACCCTTCACAGCTCTATACAAATTAAAGAGAACTGAAATCTACATGTCACACCTCTAGGCTTTAAGTGGGGGCACCAAAATAATTCACTGCCTTGCTCATAATCATGACAAAAATCTGTGCAGTCCATAGAATCTCTTGCTTGAATCCTGTAACAAGTATTTGGTAATTCTAGGTCAGCAGCTTTCAACCTGGTTGGTGGACTTTAAGAGGTCCTTGAAACCTGAGGAAAGCAAGCGTATTACTAACTCAGATTTCTTGTCACTGTAAACCTTTAGAATTCTATAAATCCAGAGAGGCTGAAAGACACTGCACTAGTCATATAAGAAATAAAAGATCCAGAAATCCGAGTAAGACATGGGAAATAACATGAGCTAATGAGATGTACTTCAGTCTCTGAAGTTTACCATCAGCAAAACAAACACTGATTTTAGGAGACTCAGGTAAACATTGTGGCAGTCCAAAAGAAGTATTAGGAATTGGTGTTTTTGGATCCCTAAAGAACAAGAAAAGCCATGTTATCCCCACTACCCTGAGAACAGAATGGCCAAACCAGTTATATCTCTGTGTAGTATCTCCATATAAAGCAAGCACTTACTCTGGTCGGCAAATCACCAGGTCCCCTTTGTTGGTGCCGTATGCCAATCCCAGGCCCGGCTCAGGCAGCCAGCGAGCAGAGTTTATGCTGACGTGTCTTCTCTGGTCGGCAGGCATTGGGTACAGAACGTTGAAAACTCTCTGGAACAATAATAGGAGATTACTTGACAGGACAATACAAGGCAGGCGAGCCAAGGAGGCTCAAACAAATGTGCAATTTCCCTGCAGCAGCACAGATGGCCATAGAGACATGTCACTTTACAGGATGTTGCAAGAAACCACTAAATCAGCAGTGAGAGTAAGCAGCTACTAGAAACGTACATACATGTGCCCCTAAATGTTTGATAGGCTGACTGGCACACAGCTGTGGAGCATCCAGCAACCAGAACTGGGTATACTGACAACAATCCATTTAGCCCAAACATATGACACGGGGAAATCATAAAAACAAAGGCATGGGAAATAGAAAAAGCAGTAGTGAGTCAGTTTGGCTACCAAGAATAGACAGGGGCAAGCTGCTTCAGTGTACTGGGCCATTAAAGTATCAGGACTTTGGAAGGGTAGGACTGAAGACTGCATTTACAAGACCAAATCATTAAGAGAATTTCTGCAGAAATTTAGCTAGTATTTAGACCAGTCATCACTGCAAGTAACATAGACTTTGAATCTGGATTTTCAATGGGATAAATCCAAGGTAAAAGACAGATTTTCATTAGATTTTCTGGTGGGCAAGCATCCAACCATCACAAAACCCTTCCTCCAGACTCCACAGAAAAGGGGATGGTGGTGAACCAGTACGCAGGGAAGGGAATGATGGTATGCTGGAACAACAGGATAAAGGTTGATGGGAATGCAGATCAACCACTACTGCACTGCTCAGGTGACTTGAAGTAAATAATTAGAAACCATTAGGATGGGACTCATCAGCTATGGTAACAAACTGGGGCTGTTTTTCTCCATAGCTCTGTTGCCCACCGCACATCTTCTCTGTTTGACAAGTCGAGAAGCCTGAGGCAGGGATTACGTCATTATGTGCCTTCCAAAAGCTAGTACCCAGAACCTTCATCCTGACCATCCTATATGCAAACAAAGTAAGTCAGAGCAACACAATATAGCTACGTTATTTCTGATCACCAGTAACAAATTTCTGCTCCTCTGACGAGGCCACATTGAGATGAGAAAAAAGGCTTACTCTGTATGGCAGAAGCCGGCCACTCTTTGCCTTGGCTATCACTCAGCAGTTAGTGTATTCAGAGAAGCTCAGCATTTGGGCGGAAGGAACAGGTCTTTGGGGGTTTATCTAGGTCTTACCCATGTCTGTCATGTCCGTCCCATTCCCTTGCCCTGCCTTGCTTGCTGGGGCAGCAGGGAGGCAAGGGGAGAAACAGAAGGGGGGGGAATCAGATGTACAATGGTAACACCTGTTACCATGGAGATTATGGTGCACTCTCAGATGGGAAGATTGGATTTGGAGGAGGAAGGAGGGGAAACGGAGGGGTCTGCCGGAACTAGGAGCATGAATTCATAAAATAAGCATTCTGAAACTCTCAAGACTGCAACGGTCTTCCATTGTATCCTTCTTTGGCAAGTCAGAAACAAAGTTTCTCTTCTCCTGGGAATGGCTTTGTCCCATTTCAAGAAGCCACCATCTTCCTGGGCTAGCAGCAAGCTCTCCCCACTGGGCAGGTCAGCTTGCACAGCTGTTGTCTCACATGCTCTGTAACCAGCCACGCCAGTGCAGGAGATTTGCTGGCTACAGCTGAGCTTTACTGCTTTGCAGTAAACAGCACCCCATGGAAAATGCTCCTCCAAGGACATGAGTCTGCTTTTGACAACCTGCAAGTGCTGGCTGAGGGCTGAATCTTAAAGACAAGATAGCTTTAAAATTCTGCATCAGAATAATTGCTTCATCATTCCACTCCACTCCATTCAATTCTAAACAGCTTGTCACACTGAACAGCTCCCCTCCCCTGCTGCTTCCCACTCCCACGCTAATGGGACAACTCCATGCAGTGTTAAGGGTGATGACATCCGTGCGTGTGGTAATTAGTACATAAAAAGAGAAAGCAGCTGTACTGGCATAATCACCACTCGCAGCAGTAACCAGGACCCAGCTAATCAATCTGATGCAGTCATACAGACTGTCTGTTGCAATTGCATCCATTAGCAAGACCCCCTACTCTATACACAGAGTGGGGAAAAAAAATTCAAGTTCCTTCAACATCAGCAGGTCGTTCTCTTCAAAGAAGGTCAGAACTCTGCCAGGAAGCATTATGTGCCATAGATCACAGCTAATTCCTTTTGGATTTTTTTTGTCTTCTTGTTTCCATTGCTAAATCTTATAGAAAGTTACTGAGATATTTCAACTAAAGAAGCCAGCCTGAAAACACAGCACAGGCTGACCATACCTCTTTGCCAGTGGACTGTTCATGCTTTGTAATGCTGAAATTCTAGGAAAAATACTCAGGTTACTGCAGGAATCCCACATAAACACAACTCTCCAGCTTCCAGGTCAAGCGACTGCTGCCAGCCCTCAAACTCTTAAAATTAACAATACAAATGTATAAAGTTGATAATTCAACAGTTTCTTTTCATTAAGGTTGGTCCACAGATTTATTGCAGACCATGTGTAACAGCCATGTTGACAGCCAAGGGTTCAGGAATCAGTTTAGAAACACTGTTGTAAAAGTGCCCTAGTGATCACTTCAAGTGATCTTTAAGGTGCTCACCATACTATCAGAGTTTCCAGAGAGCTTATTTTTAGTAGTGTGGCAGGTTTGGTTAGGAGATATCACATTGCACCACACTTTATCAGCCCATAATCACCATCAGCAGTCACAGAAAGCTTCCATGCTCTTCACCATAACCAATGTCTTGCTCTTAGCATCACTACACTACCAATTCAATAGTACACAGCCACACCATGTAGACATGGCAATTCAGCATTTTACGAAGTTGGCAGATGCCTTTATTTCCAGATGCTGTTCTGAAATAGTTTTGACTGGTATGTTTCTCTAAATACAAACACTGTGAAGTCTGAGGAGTGTGAGCTTCAGAACATACCTATGGAAGCTTAAGCCCTAAGAGGTAACATATGTGTAGCAAGCTGTTCTCTTCTTGCAACAACGATGACATATAAATACCATGACATGACAGGTCCTACTCCTTCCCTTTAGGGCCCCCAAACACAGCCTGAATTACACAGAACAGTTGCTTGACCTGTATTTATGTATGTAGAAAACCCCATCTCTCCACACTTTGCTGGGGATTCCAGCAGTCTTCTATCATTTCAAGGAATCCATCTCTCCTTGAGTTCAGGGGATGTCAGGAAGGCAAAAAGTCTTCCTCTAGAAAAACCAAAACTGTCTAGGTAGCTAAACTTCCACATAAAAGGCAACTCCTACCAAGGGAAAGCAATACTAAAGAAACAAGTTGGTTGCTTCCATTCTACATCCCTGTAATCCTGAAGTGTGGGCAAAGATTTGGTTGAGAAATTTATGTCTGCACTTTTCTATTTTCAAAAACTGTACTAGAAGCAACTACTTATCTCTTTGGTGTGCCTTTTCCATCCTCACTCAACAGAAGTGGGCATGTACATCATGCACTGAACTCTTTAGAGCTCCTTTCATCCCTTCACAGCCACAGGAAAAGATGGCTCAAAGGAAGCAGGCCTATAAAGCATGAAGAAAAGAAGAACATAGGCCCTCAAATTATTCAGCAAACAAGCTGCATTTGGAGTGCAAAGGCCACCTCAAGCCTACTGCTGCTGCTTCCTCTCCAACTTGTCACTGATGTCACATCAGTACTGTCACATCTGTCACAGCCAGAAACTTAGGTATTTACTTATGGCAGAGTGCCAGGAGAGGCTGCGTGAAAATCAACAGCCTCAAGGAATCTTTTCCAATGATCTCTTCCTCAGTGTCAAGCTGACAGGCCCAGGGCACAATACATAAGCACAGAGCTAGACAGTTAATTTATACCTGCCCTGGAGGGGTAAGAAAATTTTTTACTGAAAGTCTCTGCTACATCCTCATTATTGAGCTAGTCCTTCTGTCCTCCACTCCCACTCTGTCCCAGGGAAGCTGCTGCTTTTTAATAACATCAAATTCCACCTTTCCCCTCCACTTCTGGGATGTGGCAACACTAAAAAGCTGGACAGAGCAATTGCCAGCATCCTGTCAGTCATCAAAGCAGCAGCAGGCTGCCCCAAGTCTGTGCTGCTGCTGCTGCCAGTTGGCGACGGTGCCGCACCACTTGCCTGATCCAAGCAGCCCCGTGCCTGGCCAAAGCGGAGGCATCGCATCATCTGCACTGCCGCCTCTCTGCTCAAGGCCTTCCCACCTCTAAGGAGAGCACTGAAAAGCAGAGGAATGCTGAACACTACTTGTTTGGCAGAGCAAGTTCTTTCTTCTCTCTGGCACTCAAGAAAGAACAAACATGTTTTGAAGCTAGAGAAGAGAAAAGTTTTGGCACAAGCAGGTAGGAAAACTCAGCAGGAACTCTTGCTTTTTATCTTTTTCTAATTCAATAGAGACACTTCTGCTCTCTACTAGATGCATCTGCTTTCAAGATGCCAATAAATTTCAAGCCATTACCTTTGCTTAAGCAGTAAGCTGGCTATTAGATCAACCTTGATAAAGACGGCTTGGGGAGGGGGTGCAGCTGTTGTCTCCTTTACATGGGGAGATCCTGCCATCCCTGAAGCAGATAAGGTGGCTTTATAAATCACCAGCCTAAAACATAATTATTAATTTTCAACGGAATCAACACTGGTACCAAAGGCTGACAGACAATGAAAACACACAGGGAAAGAAATATCTGATGTGTTAAACACTACAGAAACCTCTTTGAGGACTGGTAAAATACACAGTTTCGAAGCTACTCTGACCTGGGTTGCAGAGGAGGAGCTTCAGAAAGGATCATTTATCTCTGCTGGATGAGTATAACTGTAATGGCAACCAACAATTATACCTCACACCTACACAGATACAAAGTTTGTATTGGTAAACAAAAGGCTCCTCATATGGGTACGGGTTATACTACCACAGTGACTGTAGAGGCTGCACAGCTTTGTGAATACAACTGCAGCTATACCAGAGACTCTGGTCAGCATAGGTACTTCATACTTTAGCATCGAAGCTGTGTGACATATGTCACAGATGCAGCCCTAAAATCACAGCCAATCCACAACACTGTATTAAGTTCACTGAAAGTACATCTCCAAGCAAGGCCTACATACAGTCTGAAACTACTCAAAGAGCATTAAAACAAATGCATAAAACTACGAACTCCAATTGTATTTGCCAGAGCAGCAGATAAGGTGCAGCGACAGCATGAAGGCATAAGCAGAGCAAGTTTGACTTCATTTTTTTTGACTGCAAGAACCTTGCCAAGAGAGCATTAAATCAATTAATTATCTTTTTTTGCCTCCTCCCAATAGTGTGTTGCCACTGAAATATCTTACCTGGCATTTTTATAATGTCAATGTGTTAACTAGTTCACCTCTGACACCAAGGTGTCAGATAAGTTTCTGTAAAGCATCTACCACTCCACTGAATACACCACGTCCTTTGCCAGTAAGCCACCTGCATCGCTGACTTGCATTTTGCAGTCAATTAGTTTGTGTTTTTGGAAGGCCCAGAAGTACAATAAGAAAAAGACATTCTAACCTGATTTCCTTAATAAATAACACTGTGTTTTTGCTTAGATTACATTCTTTACTTTGCCTTCTATTAAAGAATTTCACAAAAGATGATGAAATTCAGGCTAAAGACTTGCACTGCCACAAACCCCATAACCCTCTACAGCAAAATTCAAGTCTAGCTTGTCTAAAGCAGAGCAAAGCAAAGCAAAACGAACACTCCTTGGGATAACTGACTGATTGCTCAATACATTTATTCAGAAGACAATGTATACCAGCGTTTTGAAACATAGCAAGTCTCCCCTTTGTTTGGAAGGAGTCTCTGTGCCTATATGCAGATATGAAGAAAAAGGCACACATTTTCCATGATGAGACGGGGGAAAAAATTTGGTTTTTTGCTCCCAGTCTCTGCTTTATTAGGCAGGTTGGTCTATGCTGCTCAACCCCTCCCCCACAGCTGATTCCTGCTAACAACACACACATCTTTGCAATAGATCTTCTCCGTTAAAATGGAAGAAGTGAAAAATAATGCACTTATCTTTTTGGATTTGTCAGTCCTATCCTCAAATGGATTTTATCGTCCAATGCTCAGCACAAATAAAATTTCTTTCAACTCTATTTATCTTCCTCAGACGCAATAGGATTATACATAATATTTTTCTTCAGTCTTTACCAAATAACAAACCTCTTTCTGCCTTTTTCTGCACCTGTTGTCCATGCAGAAAATCCTAGCTTTTCTTTCTGAGCCACAGCGAATTAAATGAGAACTCCTTATTTTCAGCAAAAACTGAAACCTTAATTGTGGATAGTTGATCCAGTTCCTAAAACAGGTCAGCACCAGAAATTCTTGTTGGATGGAATGAGAAATTTTCTGCAAATGTAAAAGATTGCTGGTTCTTTCTGATCCTACTTGATCACATAATTTATTGCTGATATTTCAAATTCAGAGAAGTCTCATTAAAGCACACCTAATCCTTTCTTTCTTTCGGTGAGCTCTTTGCATTATCAGCTGGTACTTTATTTCACAAGCCTGCCATGCAATTACTACATTCAAAAATAACTAGTGGGAACAAGGTCTTATGAAGAAATGGATCATCTTAGGTAACAAAGCTCTCACACAGGAAAATAACACTTGCAGTGAAGTGGCTCAGTATTTTACTACCTGTCTCCCAAAGGCTGCAAAACCAGGGTAATAGCTCCAAAAACCCCCTTAGGGAACTGGTCCAAACCTGGATCTGAAACCTAGGGTTGAGTAAGCAAAACAAAACAATTATCCTTTCATTTGCACATGCATATGGTTGGAAAAGATGAAAGGAGAGAAACAGGAATGCCAAAGGGATTGGAGTGACAGAAGATAGATACGTGTGTATGTATATTCAGAAGGGAATTGACCTGTGTGAACAGGACTGTGCCCCACTACTACTGTCTCACAAAAATCACCAACAGCTCTCGATGCTGGATCAATACAATGAAGATACGGTCACTTCTCTGGCAAAAGGAACAACAAACTTTTTCTTTTTTGCCCTTAACTCAGACTGCAAACCAAAACCACTATCTATGAATTCCTCAATAAATGTCGTGCTGAGACTGTAACAGCAACATCTACAATGTGTTAAAAATCCAATGACAAGAGCAAAGGATTTGCGCACAGCTGCCATTCCACTCTGTTCTCCATCTGCTGAGCCTCAGTAGAATGGCATACAAGATCAAATGTCAATATGTTGATGACAGAGCTACATGCATCCTCATCTAGGTGAAAAGAGGCTGTCATCCAGCTGTCTACATGTCTGGAAGGAATAAATACTGGAGGAAAGAGCTGGTTCAAATTTAATGCAAGGAAGGTGGTAGCAAGAAGTACTGAAAAAAGTTTTTTATGAAATTGCAAACAGTGATTTCTTCTCAGCCCATGCTCAGTTCAGTACAAACTGGTAATAATTCACTTTGGCTCCCTTCCCCCTAAATGACTTGGGCAAGATGACTGCACATAAATAATCTCAGATGTGGAACCATGTTTGCTGTAATTTCTTAAATCTAGTTAAAACTATGTACCAAACAGCACCAAAGCTACTGTGGGGCAAACAGGCTCAAGGCCTTATCTGAACTGCAAGAGCTCTGTTCTTCAAATATTGGACCTCATATTAAACAAAATGTCTTGGCTCTCAGTTTCACATCCCATGAACTAAAAACATCCTGAAGAGATGTCATTTGCCTTTTCCTCTCACCAGTTTGCTAAAACAGACATCGCTCCCATGTTTAACCATCGCATGGGATATTAACACAGTATTTTATGAAGGGTTCTAACGAGTTTTTACAGTTTCCTCTAAGTTCTGTCTTAGCAGGCTTCAGGCAGACACAGCTGAATTGGTCAAGACAGCAATAAAATTAACTCTTAAAACATACTATTCCTGCATATTTCTGCATCCATACTCAAATGTGCACATCTGTCCAAGTCTGCATGCCATCTGTACCCCAAGGTGGTGCTGCATTTTCCAGTGATGTTGAATACAGCTTTCTTACAGCACCCTACACAAGCAGTGTTTTGGATACGATCCACTTTCCCAAAGATACCTGACAGAATCTGCCAACACATAGAATATATAAACAATTTGGTCTCAACCAGACAATTATGCTCATCTCTACTAAAAGGAGGGATTTCCCATTTCAGCCAAAAAAGAGTTCTGTTCCCATGTTGTCTTCCTAGTATCAACAAGTGCCTGCAATCTGTGACTTTGTTAGGCCTTTTGAAAGTATAAAAAACATCTATGTGGTTTGACTTCTGCCAAGAGTTAAAAATTTCTTTGGGCAGTAATTGGATATATTATTCGCAGTTCTACTTGGAGTCAACAGAAGATCACCCTGTTGACCTGAAGACGTCAAATCTTTCTTAAAAGAAGACCCAAGGGACCACAACAACACATTCTTCTTCAACAACACAGCAAGAGGTTGGTACTTTCTTGCAAACTATTCTTTTTCTCAGAAGTATGTTAGTTCATATGAACTCTTCCACTGGAGGTAACGTGTTGCAGTAAGACATCTCCATATATTCTCTTAACCAATTTTCTTTCCACATTACCGAGGATTCTGACAAAACTAACTTGTGCCCCAGCGAAGCAAATGTGCAGGGGATTTGCTTTCAGGCTTAAAGCCTGGTTGCTTATGGCTGCAGGAGCACACACAGCTCACCCAGAGAGTCAGTAAGTGACCTTTGCAGACCACACTGTATACACTCTACTGACACTCGCATGAAGCTCAGAATGCAACAGCACTCAGTAAAACTGTGCATCTTTTCACATATTCTGTGCATTGTTCTCTTTAAGAGTTAATATGCTAAAACAATGTCACGGGTTGACACCCCTTCCGGCTCTTCAGGTTTTTCTTCCTTTTGGCTCAACCCATGACAAACAAAAAAAGCTTGGCTTTGCGCTAAAACTCTCCAAGTCTTTCTGTTTCAGGCCCTTCTTCCTGTGGTATTTGGAATTCTCCATCTGTTTACAATGGAAATGTACACATACTCTGTTCCATCCAGGCTATTGACCAACCACTTAATCAGAATGTTTCCCAAAGAGCAGCAGTCTTGTCAAGAACTAATTCTGGATCTCCACAGCACGAATTTTTTCCACATTCAAAGCATAGTTCAGCATTTGAGATGGGGCTTGGTTAAGTCACTTTATCCCCGCAAATTGTATGATTTGCTCTTCAGCTTCATGTCAATCAAATTTTTCTATCACCTACCTCACTTTTTGTATTCTCAACTTAAAAGCTACTTTCAAGGTTTTATTTTAATTTGGATTGCAGTAATCAGGTTTTGCTGATATTTCCAAGTTATCTTCCTCTGGGTAGAATGAAAAACATTAAACATTGCGAGGGCATCAGCATTTGTGAATGCCAGAAACAAAACAACCTTCTGGCTGCCTTTCTCACTAGTGCCCACTGCTATCAGATCCAGGGCAGTATGAGCCTTACTCTTCCACGTTTCTAAGGACCATCAGCTCCAAACAAGATTCTAATTTAATGTTCTTCTAAGTCCTTTAACATCCATATATGCTTGGAAGCACATGGAATTCAGAAATCACTCTAGACCGAACAGCTTGAAAACAGACACTATTTAGAGACGAATTCCACATATGTTTTCAAAATAGGCTACAAAACCTATCCTTACTCCACTTTTGGAGTCCTGTCTCCAAGCTTTCTATCTCTAAAACTCAACTGCAGACAATTCCCAGCATCATTGCTATCTGTACCACCCTCAAGCTAGAGATCTGCTAAAAGCAATTCCTTCCCTGTACTCTCCAGCTACAGACAAATTTCAGAGATTTGCAAAAAAATCCCACAAGAACACAAGCAACAAACACTTGAAGTTCATGCGTAGCACGCCCGTTAAAAGTCAACACCACTAGAGAGCTTTTGTTTTTCAGACTGAAGTTTAAAAACTGTTCTTTAGCAGAGCCAGATTTCCATGTGAAACGCTAATCAGGCCAATCTGAAGGGAGTGAACAGAAAAAGCATGAACCTCTAGCTCACAACTACCACATTTGATGACAATTCATGACTTTATTTCTGAACACAATTCGTAACTGCCAAATCACGACAGCCCTGACCTGTTGTGAACTCTACTCAATCTCTCTGAAATATTAGGAGTAAGATGTACATAGACAATGCACACTTGTATAACCAGGGTGCTCCTTAGTACAATCCAAAAGTGCTGCAGTTCTCATAAAATTTCATCAACAGCCAGTGGATTTCTAGTACAATTAAATGTATTAAAGTTTCATGTAACAAAATTAATGAATTGCATCTTCAAAACCTTTATTTAAACAGCAAGATGGAAGAAACTCTCCAAGCAATAGAAACCTGCATTCCACTGACTGCTAGTTAAGGATGTGGAAGAAAGGTTAATTTGAATCAAAAATAATCATTGTATTTCACTCCGCAGCTGTGGCTTAGAGGCCGTGTTGCCAAGCCCTACTCTTCCAGCTCAATGACTGCAGATCCAAAGCCATGAGGGAGGCAGGAAGGCAGGGAGGCAGGAACACAGGAAAAAAGGAAGGGAGGAAGAAAGGCAGAAAGAACTGTCAAACAACTTATAAAAATTCTCAAGAAATGTAATGTAGCATTTCTTTTGGGAGTTTTGGAGTAGTGTATAATTAAAATATCCACAAAATATTGCTTCAAATGTGGCTCTGACTCATTTTTAATTAAAAGTTTGAGTAACAAGTGCTTTGTATTACAAGCTGTTGGCAGAGAGGCAACAAAAATGCTTTCTGATTCTCTCTAAGGTGCATATTAAATTAGATGTTAAAGAATACAGTTTCACCAGGTTTCTTAAACCTTTTTGTACTGCATGCTGGCCAAGCTATAAACAGATTTTTACTCAACTGAATATGAATACATCAGCCACTGTGAAGAAGGTGTGCTAAGAATATGATAAAATTTCCTACTTAAAACTCTATTTTCATTTCGCATGTCTTGAGAAGTATCACAAACTTACAAAGCAGTCTTATTGCAAAAGTCAAGGCAGGAGAAATACCTGTGGTGGATGCACTAATTTTTACAACTAGATGGAGGAGTAGTATTTATGAAATTAACAGCTGTATGCTTTCCAAGCTTGGTCCTAGGGATTGCACAAAGACAACCAGCAGAACACCAAAATGTTGAAACAATACTCAACATCACTCAAAAGGAAGGTTCTTTAACCAAATTAATTCACACTGATCTAGCTGTGACCCTGTCACACATTCATGAAGCTCCAAGTCTAAAGCAGTCAGAAATAAGACATTTTTAACATCTTTAAACATGATGTGGGAAAGGGGAAAACAGCAAAATAGTTAGCAAATCCTGCTAGACTGGATGGATTTTAAAACGTGGGGGAAAGGTTTTTGGAAGCTATAAATACATGTGCAAGAAAGATGAAAAAAGCAACCTTTAGAATACATGCAATCCATCTGGAGAAAAAAAATCCAGAACTACAGCAGATGAGAAAGACAGAAGTGCAGTGATGTGGAGCAAGTCTGAAAAGCAAGAGTGGGAAAAAATTGTACAAAATTTTCAATGCACCAAAACAGAAACCCCCTACCAAAACCTGACCCCCCCTTGATGGTTTCTGACTGCATAAGTAAAGGCTGTCGTCCAAAAGAAATAGGAAAAAAAACTACCCTCTGTGGGCTTCTGGTAAAACTGTGCTTATCACATTACATACATTTAAATATATCCCAGAACGAGGGGGGAAAAAAAGAGGGGGGGGCGGTAGGTTTTTTGTTTTGTTTTGTTTTGGGGTGTTTGTTTGGTTTTTTGTGGGGAGTGTTGGGGTTTTTTGT